>JAKWJA010001178.1:0-39554 GCA_027704765.1 Solanum habrochaites
AACTATGATTAGGTCCTATGCTATGAGCCTGTGATGCCTTCATTTGGGAAGGTGGAGGTTCACGTAACTCTCTGATGTGAGACCTAATCCGGCATGTCCGGGGTATGGTTCTTTCCTTAATTTATCTCTCCTGTACTGTTTGAACACTATCTCCAATATAGGGAATTCGAGCCAAGGTTCAATTCCCTGTTATATGCTAGCATGTTTTTGTTCACTTTAGCCGGTGCTTCCACCGCTTTTCCGCTGTGGGATTACACATTGAATTTCAAGATGCTGCACATGATCTATTTTGGTTTAGGGTAAAGTTTCCCAAGAAAGAAATAGGTCAGCCTCCACTGAATGCACATAATAAATGACACGACACACCAACGGTGTTAATATAGGATAATCAAAGATGTGACTCTAGAATCAAGTAAGACACTATGTTTATTCCGCAGGTCATTGCACGTATACACTCCGATGAGGTCCTTAAACTACATCCCTATTTATGCGACTAGTGTCTTGCACTAGGTATGCTGATGAATTGAAAATGAGTACGTATGAATGAATGATCAAGCAGACGCTTGTGTTTTCTAAAGAGGCTCGCCTAGTTGTAGGTCCCATATGTTGACGCCGCTCATTTGTTGCGTGTGGCAAGTCCAAATGTCCAAGTCCTAATTCGGTTCCATGTCTCATGGATATTACATCATATGAAGGCTAGACGGTGATATGATTATTGATCAATATATCCTTATTATGCCTCTTGCCAAAACTGATAACGTATTTATCGATGTCAATTGTTCTACTCTAGTGATGGCAAATTGCACTTACATTCCTTCTCTGATCCAAATCGTTGGCAGTCCTCACTGACTTTTTCCTAATCAAAAGATTTTGTCAAGCTCGCTACATTGCACTTTTTGATCTTTCTATAAATCATGTTTATGGTATAGCGTATTCTTTAACTCATGTTTATTTTCCCCCCGTTTTTTTCCTTGCTGGTGTTTCGTCGGTTTGCATTAATACCCTTAGTTTATTACAAGTGTGTACTAATCCCATACAATATCTATTTTTACGGTGGCAAGCACAGGTGGACATTAGAGCTTACACAGTAAGACATTGCTGCTATCGAAGTGTACTGTGGAGGGATTCATGTCGTATTTTGATTAGCGCCCTCATTTCTTTCAATGATGTTCCCCATTTATATTCTAGCTTGATATATGTTGAGTTAATGGAGTCATGCTCCACTCCGCCCTTTCTTTCTTAGCGTTATTTCGGTAATTATATTGATTGTTGCCATTTTCTGCAAGTTATCCTTAATGCAGTATGACAAACGTATTTTTCTTTCATTTGATGATCTTAATCTATAGATGGTTATTGGTGAAACGTTTATGAGTTTCATTTATAAATTGTCTTCTATTAATGTTAAAGTGACCAAATTTATATTTCTCTTCTAAAAATATTACAACCTATATGAAGTCCGTGAGCATATGTTAAGGGGCTTGTCCTGTCTGACCTCTTAGAGGTCTAACACCGACCAATCCTTTTGGAGTGGGCCCGGGGGTGGGGGTCGGATCGGTGCTGATGGGTAATAGAGCGCTTCTTACGCCTGGTCCACTGATAAAAAGTTTGTTTGTAGAGCATATAGGTTTAAATCGTCCGAGATTAACTAAGTTTCACCCTCAACCACATCGAGATTTCATGAAGTCGGTTAGTGAAGTGCAAGACCACTATCCTGAATTAGAGACTCGCATGATCGCCATACGTGATAAGATTCCCTTCTTTCTAAATCTTAAAATCGTTACCTTTCTCTAATGTCTATTCTCGTTGGTGTTAGATCTGTTCTACATCAACATTTGAAAGATTTTTTGAAAGATGATACGAGGTAGAACCACAGGCGATAGATTGGGCGAGGACCAACTGTCTGCTGGGGTAAATCAGTTCTCCGTCCTCACCTAGGTCTAGCTGCTGGATGGAGATGGGTTTTTAACCCCAACTAGGTTTTGACAGATCGAGAAGTGATGACATCCTTCGGTAACATATTTCCAAGCGATCACATTACAGCTCTGGCCTATGAACAATCCCTAGACCGGAGCACAAGGTATTCCAGGGAGAACCCACCCTCCAGCTCCGGGTAGCAGTTTTATACTGGACTTCAATGTGCGGTGAACTCCTCCCGTTATTACATTATTACACGGGATCTAAGATTGCTGAGAATCTCGAGGAGGATTGTATGTCATCTATTGCTTGCATGAGCAGGCAGCGGATATTCTCCAGGCTTAATGGTCCGTGTCACAAACAAGTGGAGGTAAGATAGGCTAGAGGATAGCATATAGGGGGCAGGGAACGTTGAAGGTCCAACCGAGAAATTTTTTTCAAGGAAGAGTAAGTGCTGAATTAAGGGATAAAAACTAGGTTTAGTAGGGTCAGTTGGACTGCTCCATCAAGGGGAGTGCAATTCATCCAAGGGTCTCTATTGATAGGGACCGACCCAAAATTTATAGAAGACGAAACAGTGGAAGTACGCATCTCCGCTCCTCAAACAGGTCTACCTTTATTTTGTCTTCGATGTTTTATAGGAAGTGTGGTCAAACTCTTCATTGTGGAGGAGAGTGGTATCACGTGATCTAACAAACAACTTGTTACAGTTTTCTTGGAAAAAACCGGGTCACATGATGAAGGATTGTTATATAATGAGGAGAGTCGAGAAAAAGGGAAGCGACTTTTCAGCCAAATGGTTCCCAGTGAAAGAGGTTTTCAAGGAGCCACCTATTCCTTCACTCTCAAGTCTAGGGGTGTAGGGTGGAAGACAAACCTCGGGTGATGTCCTCGGTGCGTACGATAAATTAGTTTTTCATCTTGTATGAATTTGTACACTAGTATGAAGTTATATGTTGGAGTCATCAGTTGGTGTGACGTTTAATAGATGTGTTTATTTATGTTGTAAGCTTTGAGAGACTGTTTAGGAAGGAGTTCCTTATGACTGATTTCTATGCGAAGCTGCTTTGTTTTGGTACAAACGATGTGCACCAACCTTAGCTAATATTAATCAAATATTGCCAATACCCAAGCATTGAATGAAAAATGCTTAGGTACTACGTTTTCTTTTCCATAAGTGATATGGCTACCATGACTATCACACCAGGTAGTTTGAGTGGGTTTTAAGTGCCAAATGATATGGGTATGAAATGGGACAGGGGGTTGGAACGCAATCTAACAAAGCTATATATATTTTCATATCTTAAAAGGCAACAAGTTACATGTTATCTAAGTGGTTATATTATACTCCTACTAGGCATGGTTTGTTTTAAAGAAATTCTAACTGTTTTAGTGCAATAGTTGACAGTTTAGTTTTTGTATTACAAACTTGATTTGTAATAATTGTACCAATGCGTTGAGTTAACGAATGAATCCATGCTTTGCATTTCCCTGTTGTTCCTGTTTTTGTTGTAGCGTTGCGACATAAATTTTCTGTTTTTGCATGAAAAGTTTGTGAGGTTGCTCAATTTAAGTCTCGATTGAGCAGGAAGTTTCCTCAATCTGAATATAAAGCTTTAGTGATAAGCTTATTAATTACTTTTAATTCCAGAATAGTGTGAAGCATAAATTCACAAAGCGCAAAGAAGTCCTCAAGTATGTAAACAAGTATTTTCAAAATACCTTCTTTATTAGAAATGATGTGGTAGTTTCCATTTTGGGGGGGGACAATGTTTTCCTAGGGGGGGGGGGGGGGGGGAGATAATGTACAACCCAAAAATGGAAATGCCTAATGTACTGTTTATGTGTGTCTATAAGGTCTAGAATACGACCGGGTTTCACACGGATTGATGCGGTTGACATACTCTGAGACCCTTTGCGAAAAACAAAGCCAACTAACTTGGGGAGTTAGTTGAGCTAGGAAAGTTGGATCTACCAGGTAGGGCTCCCGAATATAAGATTTACCCAGATGAGTCTTTAACAATACCTAACACCCGCCCTTAATTAAGTGATAATCTTAGATGTTTTAGGGAAACGTATAGGGTAAAATCTATATTCCTTTCCCTCCCCTGGCAAGGTAAGTATCATAATTATCATAATATTTAAGTTATTGTTTTATTAGTATGTGTGAGGGTAATTTTGGGTATAAAGGTCCGACATTGCCCATTGAGTAAAATCTTGTTCCAACAATATTTAAATGGTTATTTAAGAAAATGGAAAATAAGATTATTATTAATTAATTAATTAATGGGAGGTTTTGGGTCGGTCGACCCAACAAGGACCCCTTTTCCGCTTGGGGACGTAACGGGTTCGAACCCTCGATAGAAGCAACATTTAAGTGTAATTAAATTGAGGTTTAAAATATGTTTTTGTAGGAATTATGGTCATTTAACATATATTAACAAATAATAATAAATTTTAACATTTGAAACCAACCTTATTTTGACTAAGTTCTCAACTATAAAATCCTATCCTAAAAACCTCTCTCTTTTCAACGTTTCATCCCTCCACTCTTCCTGAATCTGTCTCTCTCAATCTTTTCTTTCATTGGGTCCTCTTCCTAAACGCCAAAACACAGAATAGAAAAGCTACAAAATTTCCTTTCACACTTGAAGAACTTACACGAATATATAAACAACAAGCTAACAAAACCGTAAAGCAAAGTTCCGTCGGGTTTGTGTTGGAGTTTCGAGCTTTTGGATGTGAAAGTTTGCGGAAGGTTTTGGGAAGTAAGATCTGCCCAAACAGCGTTGAATAACATTGAAATCAATTATGGGTTTCTATCCTGGACTCCTTTTCTCCAAGAGAATTTTCTTTCGGTTCCTGCATGGGATTCGAACGTAACCTTGAAACAGGGGGTCCCCCGTTCTTGATCGCACTCCTTCGCCCTAGTATCCCTTTGACCGCAACGGAATAGGTTAGAGAGGAATCATCATTGTTTGGGTATGTTCTTTCTGTAGTTTTTAAGTCAGAGTATGATTTTCGGTGATAGGGTATCGTGTTCATGATTCACTGGTGTTTGGAATTGGAGTATGTAAGAATTATTCCAACCAACACGAAATATGTGAAAAAATGATATGTTTTTATGGTTAATTTTTTGTGTAAATTCATGAGGTGTAAGTGGTGTAATGTTTCGCATGTAATGGGTAATGTTTTGGTGCTGAATATAATCATAGGAAAATATTACACTTAAAGAATGCATAAAATGAACTCCACGAAATGCCTTAAGAACGTATGAATGATGATAAAAAAAAAGGTAGAAATAGTTGAACAAATTTCTCAGTCATTGTATGTTGGGTTCGGCCAAAACAAAGTGGTACAAAATGCAACGAACCAATTAATTTAAAAATAGTGCAATCACTAAGGATTGTAACCCAAGACCAAACATGAAAGACTAAAAAAGAAACTCAACAATCTATAGATTAAGTCTAAAACAAGGGTTGAGCGACTAAATTTCCAAAAATAAGCCTGCTTTTGAATTTTGTAAATCTCGGCCAAACTTCTAATAAAAAAAGACACTTCGTTATTTTTTTTTAAAATAATCTTGAGATTCATTGGGATTGAACCCCATGAACTCACTAACCATATTTCACTAGACATTTGGGTAAGACAAAAATGCAAAGGAAAAACCTATGTGGTGAGTGGTGATTGTGATCCACAACCTCTTGACACGGATGATAGAGATAGGAGAAAAATAAAGGACGGGAAATAAATGTGGGGATTGAACCCACATAAGCCTTCTTTGTGATGGTGAGACATATTTTTAAACATTATTAAATTTAAAACAATGGATCTTTTTTTGTGGTGGTGAGGGATTGAAACCGCCACAACCTCCTTGGACTTCAACCAAAAGGAGAGGAGAAAAGAAAGAAATATTATGTGGTTTTGATGAATTTGAACTAGGGTCCACCCAATCTGATAAAAATGCACCTTATTCACGGAAGTTTAAAAAATAAGACTAAGTGTTGGTTCCATAGGGATTTGAAATCAATTGCTTATTGTCTTCCCTGCTTTCCATTCTGTATTGACAACACAACGTAAATATTTCATGAACGCGCTTTACTATTAAAGATCAAAATCATATCTTGACAATCGTCAAGATGCACTAAGTCTTGTATCCGACAATAATCCTTGTGGCAAACTTTGAATCACTTTAGACACCTATGATGAACCTCATGGTCTTGTATGTGTGGACTCATTAGTGTCATGGCATACGGTAAAAAGTAGGTGGATCCCTACAAGGATGTTATGTATAAAATGAGTTACCCTATGAAGGGCTTCAGTAAGCAGTGTGAGTCACACTAACATGGGCGAAGTGCATTTTGCATATGATGAAATGAACATTCACATGAACGGGTGAGTAATTATGAATATACATAGTATGTTACAAGTTAATGAATACGGTGACAATATGATGAGAGGATAATGTGAAAGATAAGAGAATCTCAATGAGGCCTAATTAAAATGTACCCAAAACGTAACTCACCTATGAGAGTGTAAAGCTCAATGAAAGAGTATAAGTCTCTATTAACACTGAATGAATGTATTAAAGTTAATCAAGCTGCTACTAAATTTCCATCGATGGTTGAGATGAGAAATCATCTATTGCAGAGCTCATGAAGGTCCTTCATTCTAGAGCCACTTCTGTGATGTAGGGTTGAATGTAATGAACTTTCTAGCCTCTACGCACCGGACTAGGCTAGCTAAGACGGTGATGACTTCCTTCGGTAAGGAAGAGGTTCACGTAGCTTCTCAATGGATTGAGAACTGTCTGTGGTATGCCGGGTATAGGGTCTCCTTATATACAACCAGCTAAGTCTTGAACCTATAGTTCGAATATAGGTGATCTAGCGGGGTGTCATATTCCCTTATACACACTAGCATGTTTTGCCTTAACTTTGGCCGGTTGATTCAACCTTCTTTCAGGTGGGGATTACACACTTAAAACTGATTTCATTCCATGATACTCCCATGACGATGTACGGTTCATGTTAAAGTTTCCCACAAAAGAATGAGGTCAGCCCTCAACGAATGCTCCGTGAATGAATTAAGGTACCAAAGTTTTTAGGCTAGGATAATCAAGAGGTGAGCTAGACTCATCAATGACACTAGGTTATTCTTGGTCATTTGCACAGGAAACCCGAAGAGAGTCCTAAACTAATTCTAGGTATGACTATTTGATTTGCACTAGTATATGAATGAATGAAACATGAAGTACAATATGAATGAATGAAGCATACTCGAGTTTTTCTAAAGAAGTAGGCTCCCTAGTTGAGGTCCCATTATGTTGAGCCCTCATTTGGCGAAGTCCTAAGTAGTCAAGTCCATGGTTCCAAGGTATTATGCAATATGACTCATGTATGTAACTCGTCGATACCATATCTTCAATACATTAATGTGTATGCTTGCGAAATGATAAGTATGATGATGCATGTACTCTCAGACATGAATGTCCAATCTAAATCTGTCAAGCTCCACTCAGCTTCTCCTTAATCTCAAATTTTGCAGTCATTGAATTGTTTCTCCTAAGTTCCAAATATGCGTCCAGTCTAACTTACTGGACTTGACTTTCCATACTATCATCGTGTAATCGCAAAGAGCCTATCTATTACTCATGCATGTCCTTGGTGTGTGCTTGCATATACCGCTACTTAGTACATGAAGTGTGTTCTAATCCCATACATATCTACTTTTAGGTGTCAGGCACAAGTGGACGTTAGATCTTACTTTAAACATTGTAACGCTATCCGGGATGTGGAGCATTCATTTCGGATGTGGGTATGCCCTCATTCTTTCGAGGACGTTTCCCATTATATTCTAGATTAGCATAGAGGTTTTGAGTTAGTGGTGTTAAGTCCCTAGATTCTTTCTTCTCATCTTATTTCAGATTGTATTGGTGCCCTTTTTGGCAAATATACACTTAATCATATGGAATTATTTCTTTCATTTGATGATCTTTACATTAGATGGTTGAGCTGTGAACCGTTTATCGAGTTTAAAGTGAGAATATCTTATTATGAATGTCTAATTAACAAAATAGTTTAAATTTTCTGCTAAAATTAACCTAGATGAAGTAATGATGATTATGTAGGCTTGTTCCGTGCGACCTTTGCAAGGACCCACCCTCGCCGATGCATGGTTCCTCTTGATTTCCTTGGTATAAGACTCCGGTCGTGTACTTTTGACCCTAAACAGACTATTCAAACTTTATGACATAACCCTTACAACTCAGTAGTCGAAAGTACTAGTTTCCGGACATCATGGTCTTGACGTTTGACTTCTAAAATCACCAAACTAAATTAAATAGCCATTTTGCATCATTTAAACATCTTTCAAACCTTAAACTAACATGTGAGGATCTAAAGCCAGTTATTAGCTTCCTTTAGACTCTAACTTTTTTCCTAGAAATTCTGGGGTATTACATTGTCCCTCACTTGGGAACATTCCTTAAACACCTCCCGAAACCAGTGACAACTTCATTATTTTTCTAAAGTAAAACATCGAACTTAGCAACCCATTGTAATGACCTTGAAGTACACCCTAGAAAAAATTGATCACTCTCTGAATATAGATGAGCTCAATCATTGACCCTTCATTGGTCCTTGTACGACCACTTCGCTAATCATTTCTATTTACATAGCTCTAACCCGTGTTAAAACGTAGTGCGGGATTAAAAGTTTTCACAAGAATAATAATCAGAAGCTCTTTAATAAAATACTAAGAAATGAGTCTTCTCATCATCACAAGCAACTTACCGAAATAAATTTAAGTACATCTTAGGGTCATGAAACCCTTTTCCATTGAAATAAATACCTAAAGTCTTATACAATCTTAAATTAGAACCAAGTGAAACATGACTATGTCCTCCGAATAAATGAGTAATATACCGAGTTTTTGAGAGAAGTCAACTTCCAAAGCTTTGCCTTCTATAGGAACATTCACTTTCTTCAACCTATATTATAAGTATAGAAAAAGTGTAGTGGTTAGAACAAACCTTTTTACTAAGTATGAACATTATCAAACATGTAAAAAGAGACCTTTTTAATTGAAAATAAAACTTTCATGCTATATAAACAAACCTTCATCAAAACATCACATAAATCATCATTTAACACACAGAGTAAAAACTTCCATAAATAAACATAATGTAGCAACTTTATAGTAAACCCATTTTCCTTGAAATTTACCTATCAAAAGTCATACCAGGACTCACTAAGGTAGGACATGAATAAACCGCCCATACAATCTCTTCAATGCACGCCTAAGTTATTCTTAAGACTAACATAGATAAGCATGCTTCACCATACTTAACAAGCAAACATTTAGTATCAAAGAAACTAGAGGAACATACTAGCATTTAAGGACTTTGTCACATCCAGGGAGCACCCCCTAGACGTAAGAGACATAATCGTCCTCTATGAAGACCAAGACTACCCTCTAAAATTACATCATTTACATTCTAGGTTAAAAAACAACAAAACTTGTAAAAATTTGAAAAACTTTCTAACAGCTCTCTTAAGGCTTCCCTAGACTATTGGCGTACACCTAATATTTCAATTATCGAGTTATACATGACCCCTTCCGTATAATTGATTACACCACGATCTTCTCTTTTAATTTGCACATAGATATATAAGATACTTTAACATAGTATTAAGGGATGTTCATAATCAGACCCACTAAAAGAAGAGTATATAAATTGGGCATATCCCATCTCAATGAAATCCAAGCCACATATTGGCTAATACCATGCTTAGTACTAAAATGAAAATGGAATACATAGAAGTATTATAACTATAAAAAACATCAAAAGCTAGGTAGTGTGTCTTGTGCAAGGAGGACCCCCCCCAACCTTGGATGAGTGAGAATTTAAATCTTTCTTCAAGTAGTCGTCTTCATCGAAGCCACATCAACAACGGAACCTCAATGTCAGGAAAGGGGAAAATAGGGTAAGTACACCACTGTTACTAAGGAGTAGACACTGCACACACCATCATAAAATCATGCTAAAAGGGACTTTCTTAAAGCATATTATGTTTTAACATTCGAAAGCCTTATGCACATTCAGGAACCATACAAGTTCATTTATGCATCTTTTTTCAACTCAGACCATGTTCATCATACGAGGGTTTTAGCCCATTCAATCATCCTACCAACATACTAACCTAGAATTCAAGACAACTCTTATCATCAAGTTATAACCATAAACAATCCTAAATAAAACGATTTCATTACAACATCAAGCAAGAATTACCTATGGAACCCTCATGACCCTCCACTAGTGGCAAGACGAAGTAAAAAGCCCCATAACTTTATCAATCCAAGTAACCAACCACGAACCCATGCAATTCTAACCTTTAACTGTTCAACATTGGGGGAGGGGGGTGGGGGGGGGGGGGGGGGGGGGGGTGGGTGGGGGGGGGGGGGCAGCATATAAGTATACATATCATTAATACCTTAACAATGGAAAAACCCATATTCCATAAGTCAAATCATCATCATATAGTATCACAATGTGAACTATCATCATATACAATCATGTACATTATATACAGCATATCAATATATAAGAATAAATATTCCTCCTAAGACTTTCCCTCAAGCTAAACTAGTTCACTTGGTTAGTAGTAGTCTTCCTCGAATACCCCTACCTAGATAGATAATATCCCCCTTAGGTCATCCTAGTTTAGAGTTTCATTTCTTTAGTACATTTTACCTTTTGGGTAATATCTTTCCTTAAATGACATCGAACACTGCTTCCTCTTTGCTTCGTTGTTTTCCTAGTTCTTAGAAACCTGCCAAAGGACGAACAGAGCTATGCGGAATCCCAGTGTCCACTTTGAACCCTAAACACCCTACAAATAACCCGAGAAGGCAGACTACTTTGCAAGGTAGTACGAAAACATGAGGATATCATCTAGGTATATCCACTAGCTTGTATTCCTTTGAGGGAAATATAGTTCAATAACTAGGAGATATAGTTGGGACCCTCTTTATGCTACATGCATTGTAGTCTCCAATCTCATGAGTACATTAATGATCTTACCTTTCCAATGTTGGAAGGGACACTCCTCACTCTAGTTCACTTGGATCTAAGCTATATTCCCTTTTGTGATGTATTTAATGACATCATTAATCATCAAAGCTTACCGTAGGCCATAGAGTTTATCCTTTATATAAACATCATAATCATAGCTCAATAAGAATTGCATGAGTATTGTCCTTTAGTTACAATTCATATAAGTGAGGTTCAACAATTTAGTCACATAATAATAAGGCACATTGTAAGTATCACCATTCCTTATAACAATTTACATCTTGACAACAATCAGGCCACATTGGTAAGTTACACCATCCTTATATAACATTTACAACATCTTAGCCAACACCTCCAATCCATAGTTTCAGACATTTCCAATTCAACATCATGCCAACTCCTATCAATCCTTAAGATAAGAAATATACTTCAACCAACATATTTACTTTAATCATAAGTAACCATATTAAGTAACAGGTAAATTCAAAGACATACCGATCTCCTTCACAAGCCCTCATCAAGGTTTACCTAAACCATCCAATTCAACCCAATAAAGGGTGTATATCATCCACAATAGTAATAACCCAAATAAAACCATCATTGCATCTCACTATCCAATTAACTTTCATTCATACCCTAAGGGTAAGTGAATAGGGTTCATCATGAATTCTCATGAAATCAATCCAATCCCACAACATATTACAATACATGGGCCTTCCCTATAAATGAACTAGAATAGATAACAAGTCCTGACAAATCAATACATTTCTTCTTCTCAATCATGTATATCAAGATCCACAAATTTGGAGAATTTGGGAAAGGGGGGACATCATATACATGAAATTGGATAAAATAACATTAACTAACCAACAATTTACACTTCAATAGTCAAAGTCAAATACAATTTATCATAAATTTGAATTTTTTAAAACCCATTATTAATTTGGAAAACCCCATGGAATTGGGTAATGTATAAATCAACTTGAAAGGACCTCTTGGGTAAAGAAATCAAAAGAGTTGAAGAACCCAATACCTTAATGAATATCAACCACGAATTGAGTAAAATCCTATCAGAAATTAGTCTTCTTCTTCAACATTTGTTCTTCCTTCAATGGAGGATTTTGGGAGAGACAAAGTAGAGAGAGTTGAGAGCTTTTGGATTTTATTTTGAGAATTTG
This sequence comes from Solanum habrochaites, assembly GCA_027704765.1. Lineage (NCBI taxonomy): Eukaryota > Viridiplantae > Streptophyta > Magnoliopsida > Solanales > Solanaceae > Solanum > Solanum habrochaites. The sequence goes on from JAKWJA010001178.1 coordinate 12,169, forward strand.
ATTTAGGTGAGTGAAAAATGATTTATAACAGACCCTTAGGCTATATATAATAACCCCCCAAATTACCCAAAATACCCCTCACTTAAATGGGTATTTTTGTGAAGTCAAAATGCTTAATATACGATTTCAGCGAATATGGGAAGTGGCTCTGCATCGCGAGGATGATTTCAAATTTTATTTTCGAAATCCAGTTTGAGGGAGTGAGCATCGTGGAGTGCATTTGTTTCGCAGTGACTCCCAAATCTAGGCTGCCGCGACTGCTCTGGAAGCCTCCCTAGCCATGTTCGGGTCCTCCTCAAGGACCCTTATGGTGGTCCTTCGGGAGTCGTTATTGAACTCTTAAGCCCTCTATATTATATTCCACCTATTTAAAGGCTTTTTACAAGTTTTGGAATTCATATGAACCTCCCAAACCTTCACAAAACATAGGGACGTCAACTACTTTGATTTAGCTAGTTTCCGAACGTCATGGACGTTTCTTGATGTCTTGACTCTAAAACTTCCTAAGTGGTTTATAAACATTATTTTAGGCTTCAAAATAGTTTTTTAAGGTTTAGTTCATCAGAGGCTCTATATTAGGTCATCACCTTAGGAACATTCGTCCCCGAATGCACTAAAATCTTTTGAAGGGAAATGATAGACTCAATACTGGAAACCGACCAACAATAATATAAAATCAGATTAGTCACAAATCATAGTATTCTGTCATTTCTTCACAACTTGCACTTAAACATATAAATCATTAATTTACCATAGTAATTCAAAAAAAATCAATTTCTTCACATAAGCTCAAAAATCACAATATAGGAATTCCTTCTCACAACAGCAATGAACTAAACATACCATAATAGTCAATTTATGCCAAAGTAACCCTATCAACTGTTTTCAAATGTCCTTTCAATACAAGCAACAAATCCCAAGTCACTAGTACGTGCACAATCGAGCAAACAGAGCATTTTCACATAAACTAACTTCATTTTAGTAAAAACCTTTGTCATAAATATGCAAATCCTTTGCAAACACGTAAAAATTCAATTTATTCACTATTTTCATTTCGTAGGAAATCACTACCTTAGTTATCAAAAAGATGAGGCTAACAGACTTCATGTCGGCCTCAGGCCTCCATGTTTCTCCCTCACTAGTGGGTTTCATCCATAGGACTTTACGGAGGCCCCTCTTTGTTTTTCCTCAATTCTCACTTGAACTATCAAAGGATTTTCATTTCACCGAACCTTCTCAAGCAGATGTTATCTTCGAACCTAGACCGTCAATAGGGAAAGTTAATGGACTAGGTATCATCAACCGATGTACTTCTTAAGCATGGATACATGGAAAACCTGATGAATTGGAGATGGATCACTAGGTAATTTCAACTCGTATGCAACTTTTCCAAGCCTTTGCAAAATATCACCGGGACCTTCATAATGAGGACTCAACTTCCCTTTTTTTTCCGAATCTCACCACTCCCTTCATGGGTAGAATTTTTAGATACTTTCTAACCCTTTGAAAAATATCATCGGGACCCTCATAACGAGGACTCAACTTTCCTTATTTTCTAAATCTCAGCACTCCCTTCATGGGTAGAATTTTAAGATACTCTTCATCACCTTCTTCAAACTCTAAGTCTCTCCTCCTATGGTAGACATAAGACTTTTTCCTGATATAGGCTGTTTTAAAGAGGTTCCTTATCATATGAACAATTTCCAAATTCCTTTGAATTAACTCGGGACCCGAAAGTGAAGATTCGCCCATTTCAAACCATCCAACTGGAGATCTACATCAAAAAAAGGCTTCATATGAATCCATATATATATATGAATGGTAACTATTATTGTAAGAAAACTCAACCGAAGGCAAGTGTTTATCCCAATTTCCCTTGAAATCAATAATACAAACTCTAAGCATATCTTCAAGGGTTTGAATAGTATGTTCCGCTTGACTATTTGTCTGGGGACGAAGAACTTCTTAGCTTCATCACCATGGTCCCCACCCTTTTTGGAATGACCTCTAAAAACCTAGATGTGATTTGTGGCATCCCTATATGATATGATGGGATAACAGAATCACCATGGGGGACACCACACCTCATCATGAAGATCCTTGGTAATGCTCTGCCGATAGTAAGAACTTGATTGGGGAATAAAATGAGCGATTTGGTCACCTATCCACAACCCCATAAGGAGACCTTTTTTCTTTTTTTCCTCCGAGGAAACCTACAACAAAAATCCATATTGATTTTCCACTCAAGATAGGAACTTGGATTTATTGAATTAAACCACCCGGCTTTTGGTGTTCGGCTTTCACTTGTTGGAAATTTGGACACTTTGCAACAAATTCCTCTATTTCCTTCTTCATGCCTTCCCACCAAAAAATTCCCTAAGGTCATCGTACATATTTTTAGAACCCGGATGAATGGAGTAACGGGACCCATGAGCTTCCTCAAGAATCTAGTTCCTCAAGACATCTACGTTGGGAACACACAAGCTTTCCTTGATATCTCAAGACAACATTCCCCCCTTAAGAGAACGACTCAATAAGCATACCAAGAAACAATTTCTTCACCTCCATGAATTGTTCATCAAGGTGTTGCATAGACTTCACCTCAACCACCAAAGATGAGTCGGAGTTATGATGGACCATAAGACCACCACTTGGAGAATCTTTCAATGTAACGCCCAGTCTAGCCAACGTATGAACATCTTTCACTAAGTTTTTCTTGGCTTCTTATACAAGAGAGACACTTCCCATGGTCATACGACTTAGAGAATCCGCAACTACACTGGAAATGTTGGGGTGGTAAAGAATACTTATGTCGTAATATTTCAACAATTCCAACCATATTCTTTGTCGAAGATTCAACTTCTTTTTAATAAAGACATATTGAAGACTCTTGTTGTCGGTATACACATCAACATAGAACCATACAAATAATACCTCCATATTTTCAAGGAAAATACCACGGCCACTAACTCAATATCATGAGTTGGATAATCATTCTCATGCACCTTAACTTTCCTAGAGGCATAAGCTACGATTTTCCTATGTTGTATAATCACACACCCTAAGCCTACTAGGGATTCATTACATTATACAAAGAAGCCCTTGGTACCCTCCGAGTAAATACCGGAAGCATGTAATCCTATCTTTCAAGATTTTGAATTTTATTTCACATGCCTCCGATCACTCAAATTTAACTCTATTGGGTCAAAGTAGTCAAGGAATATGCAATGGATGCAAAACCATCCATAAGCCTCCTATAGTAACCCTCTAGTCCCAAGAAACTCCTAATGTCGGTTAGAGTAAATGCCCTAGGCCCAATTTTTCAACGCCTTGGTTTTCCTTGCATCAACCTCAACTCCCTCACTAGAGATGATATGATCAAGAAATGACACTGACCTTAACCAAAACTCACATTTGCTATACTTTGTAAATATTTGATTCTACCTAAGATTTTGTAACACCCCTCAAATGTTTCATGTGTTTACGCCCATTTGTCAAATATACCAAGATTTCGTCAATGAAGACAATGACAAATAAATCTAGGTAACTTTGAAACACTCTATTCATGAGATCCATAAATGCAGTCGGGGCATTAGTAAGACCAAAGGACATTACTAAGAAATCATAGTGACCATATCTTGTTCGGAATAACATTTTGGTATATCCACATCTCTCACCCTATGTTGGTGATACCCCAATCTCAAGTCAATTTTAGAAAAGCAGCTTGCCACTTGGAGTTGATAAAAAAAGTCGTTAATCCGAGGGGAGTGGATACTTGTTCTCAATAGTGACTTTATTGGGTTGGGGATAATCAATGCACATTCTAAGGGACCCATCCTTGTTCCTCACAAACAAAACTGGAGCACCCCATGGAGAAACAAGGACTAATGGACTTTGTCTAGTAAATATTTGAGTTGAGCCTTCAAATCTTTCAACTAAGATGGAGACATCCGTTGAGGAGGAACTGTAATGGGATTAAAATACGGTATCAAATCAATATAAAAATCAATTTCCCATTTCGAAGGGTTTCCAGGAAGATGATTAGAAAAGACCTCTCGAAATTCCCTTACTAGAGGGACCATCTTAATGGGAGGATTTTTGGAGTGTAAATCGTTGACTCTTTTAATATGTTATAAACACCCTTTAGAGATCATCTTACCAGCCTTCATACTAGAAATAATACGACCTTTAGGACTAGAATTTCCCCCCTTCCACTCTAAAATGGGTTCATTTGGAAATTTAATTTCACCACCCTTGTTCTATAATCGATGGTAGCATAACAAGAATGTAACCAATCCATACCCAAAATTAAATCAAAATTAGCCATATCTGATTCTACTAGTTCAACATTAGTAACTCTATTGGGAAACATTCTAGGAAAATCTCTATATACCCTCTTAGCAATAACCGAGTCCCCCACTGGGTAGACACTATAAAAGGTTAAGTCAATAAATCAGGAAACATATTAAAAATTTTAGCTTTCAAGGGAGTAACAAGACATAGGGTAGGACCTGGATCAAGTAAAGGATAAACATCAATAGAGAAGACTTGTAACATACCTGTCACCACATGTTGAGAACTCTCTTGTTCACCGCTAGAGCGAACTGCATAAAAATGATTCTTCTTTGGAGGATCCACATTAGACCCACTAGCTTGAGCTTTCCCGCTACCTTTGTCTTGTCCCTTAATATTTGGACAATCCCTAACCTTGTGTCCACTCTTTCCATACCCAAAGCAATTGTCCGTCCAAAGAAGGCAATACAATTCAGCTTCTTGTTTGGTGAGCTAATACCTCTTCCCTTTTGAGAGATGGGATTAGACACCCTATCATCACGAGCCTTTCAAAATTTTGAAGGAACTTGATTAGAAAACATCTTCTTAAATCTAGGCTTGTTTTGGATATCAAGCCTACCCTCTGAAGAACCACCGTCAAAAGACCTTGCCCTCTTGGCAACTCTACTCTTTCTTTTAAACTTGTCTCTTCCACTTATTGAGCATGAATTATGAGACGAGAAATTTTCATATTTTCATGTAGCATAGACGAACGACATTATTCTTTCAAGTCATCAAACACTCCCGTCAAAAAGCTTCTCATTTTGTTCTCTAGAATTGTAAACCAAAGAAAAATCTACGTTTCATTTAGTGAATTTCACGGAAAGTCAGTACCTCATACTTCATTGACGAAGGTTTGATGATTCCTCCACTTTTTGGCTTCCCTCTTCTCCTGGAAAGAGCCTCAAGATGACTTCATGAAATCTCCCATGTCAACCAGTCCCCTATTAAGGGCCTCTTGTCCCTCTACATGGACGTATCAAGTTTGGGCCACATCTTTGAATTGGTAAGTGTCTAACTCGTCCTTCTTAATAGTAGTCAACCCAATAGCATAGAGGATCTTGTAGGTTTCATCAATGAACTCTTGGGGGCCTTCCTCTACTTTCAACATGTTGGTTTGCTTGGGGTACAACCTCCCGATTAGATTGAGCCATCATGGCTTGAGCTTGAGTAGTGACGCCTTGTGCTTGAGTAGTGATGGCTTGTAAATTTTGAGAAAGAAAGACCTTATGTCACTATCCATTAAAGAAGGAGTATTGACTGGATCTTGGTCATCAATAGTAACTGCTTCAAGAGGAGGGACTTGATTTCCTCGGGGAGGAGCTCCCTCATTGGAAATCTCTTTATAAAGTCTCCGTGCGGATGTTCTTCAAGTATTCATTGCCTACAATCACAATGAAAGGATTATATGATAACAGAATATAAAGTTAAAACTGTAAAGGTACTATATTGGATTACAAAGAAAATGAAAATTTCCTAAGCATCTTATAGTTTCCTATTCATAAGTGTGGCGCGCTTCAAAGTTATGAACAAGAATCTACTTAGACATGGTTATGTCAGACATCAAATCTAATAATATTCAATCTCATGCTCTGATACCAAGTTTGTCACATCCAGGGATCACCCCTAGATGTAACCGGCTTCGTCGTCCTATTTGAGGACTAAGACTAGCCTCTTAACTTACATCATTATATTCATAGGCCAAAAATGCAGAAAATTTTTAAAACTTTTCTATATCTATCTTAAGGTTTACATATACCTCTTACATACACATAATATATTTATATCGAGTATACATAGACCCTTCATTTTAAAAAAATTGCCTAGTCTTCTACTTTTATAGCAAATAGATATATAAGATACCGAACATAGTCTTAAACGGATGTCTCATCTCATAACCATCTAAAACAAGAGTATATCAATTGGGCTTATCCCATAGGTCAATGTAATAAAGCCACATATAGGCTATACAATCTTTAATTTTCAAATTAAAAGGGAAGAAATAGATATCTTATAACTAGAACAACATCAAAAGCTTGATAGTGGCATTGCCATCGAAAAGTGAGGATCTACCCAACTTTGATGAGGGAGAATTCCAAGTCATCCTTCAAAGTCGTCTCAAAAGCAGTTCAACGACCAGAACCTAAAATGTTGGGTAAAAGGGAGAAAATGAGATTAGTACATCACTTGTACTAAGTATGAGGACACATGCACACATCATAAAATCATGCTAAAAAGGGGCATGTCATTAAAGTATGCTATTTTACATTTGGAAAACCTTATGCAATTGAAGAAACAATACAAGTCACTAACTCATATTAATAAAATCAAGACCATGGTTATCATACTAGGTCTAGCCAAGACAATCGTGCATACCAACATACTAGAACCTAGAAGCAAGACAACTCTATCATAAAGTTATAATATCAACAAGCATGAATAAGAGTTCATTACAACATAACCAAAGCAAGATAATTACATATGAACCCTAATTAAGTCCACTAGTGCAATGACTAAGAAAAGCCCCATAACGTTACAATCAAGTAAACCCAGCAAGAACCATAACCAATGTCCAACTTCACATCGCATATTATTAAAAGTACATATTATTACACCTTAACAATGGAGACCAAACACGTATTCATAAGTGAAACCAATCATCATATAGTATCATCAATGTGCAAGATCATCATATACATATCATTTACAATTACAAACATATATATATAAGAACATCGTACTATGACTTACCTCAAGCTAATTAGTGCAATGTTTAGGTAGAGTCCCATACCCCTACCTAGACTAAGCTAAGCCCCTTAGGTCATTCTAGTTAGATTTAATTCCTTTAGTTCATTTTATCTTTCGGGAAAATCTTGCCCTAACCGACATAGACACATGAGCTAATGTGGAATCCGGTGTCATGGAATCCTACACCGAAGGATAGGGCACTACTTGCCAAGGTAGTACCAAAACATGAATATAACATCTAGGTGGATCTACTAAGGAGTATTACTATGGGCAACATAGTTCAAGGACTATTGAATATAGTTGGACCTCTGTCTGCTACATGCATTGTAGTCTACAATCCATCACGAACCAATTAGTGATCCTATTTTTTTGCCCTATGTTGGGAAGGCAATCCTTACTCCTGTTTTTCATCTGTGCTAAGCTAGAGTCCCTTTTGAATGTCCTTTTAACGCTTTTCCTTAATCATCATAGATTAATGTAAGGTCATAGGGTCTATCCTTTATATAAACTGCATCATCAAATAGCTCAATAGAATAGCATGATTATTGTTCCTTTAATTATAGTTCGTACAGGTGAGGTTAGAACATGTATATAGTCACACATCATATAAGTGCGCGTGTTGGTTTTTTATCACCATCCTTATCACATTACATCTTAGCCGATAACCCATCCATATTTTCAAGACATTTGAATTCAACTCATGCCAACCCTATCAACTTAATTTAAGGTAACTTCATACTCACAATGCGTACCAAATCTCCCTCACGATCCATAATCCAGAGTTTAAGCCATCAAACGACCAATTCAAACCCATAAGGGTGGTAATAATCATCACACAATAGTAATTAAACCCAATATGAATCTAATTGCATCATCACCATAATAATTAACTTCAACTCATAACCCCTAGGGTTTTAGGGATAGGGTTCATCAGAATTCTTCATACCTCTATCCATCTAAAAAACCCCCATTTACCCTAGGTAGTCTATGAATGAACTAGAATAGATAAAACAAGTCTAACAATTAATACATCCTTCAATTCTCATCAATTATACGCAAGATCCAAGGTTTGAATAATTTAGGGAAAGGGACATGATCTACATGAAATTGAATGAATTAAAATCAATTAACCAACAATGTACACTTAATTAGTCATAGGCAATAATAATTTATCATCAATCTGAACTTTATAAGAAAACCTATTAGTATTAGAAAACCCCATGGAATTGGGTAATTTAAAAATTAACTTTTCAAGGAATTCTGGGTTAAAGGAATACCTAGAGTGAAGAACCCATATCTTAATGAATATGAATACATGAAATTGAAGTGAAATACTAGATAAATTGGTCTTCTTCTTCTTCAATCTTTGTTGTTCCTTCAATGGAGGATTTTGGGAGAGTGAAACTAGAGAGAGATCAGAGCTTTTGGGTTTTATTTCGGGAATTTGATATAGGTGAGAGAAAAGTTACTTTAAACTGAAAGTTAAGCTATATATAATCACCCCTATATTACGCAAAAAATCGCTCACTTAAATGGGTATTTATGTGAAGTCAAAATACTTAAACTATGATTTTCAACAAATATGAGAAGTTGCTCTGCATCGCGAGGCTGATTTTAGATTTATCATCGAAATTCAGTTTGAGGTAGTGAGCCTTGTGGAGTGCATCCGTATTGAGGTAATTTTTTTCAACCTGTGTTTCAGTTGCGCATCGCGCACTGACTCCTAAATCTAGGCTGCCGCTACTGCTTTGGTAGTTTGCCCAGCCATGTTGGGGTCCTTCTCAAAGACCCTTTGTGTGGTCCTACGGGAGTCTTTATTGAACTTTTACACCCTCTATACTAAATTATACATATTTAAAGTCTAATTACAATTTTTGGAATTCATATGAATCTCCCAAACCTTCACCAAACATAAGGACATCAACTAGTGCGATTAAGCTAGTTTCCGGATGTCATGGACGTTTCTTGATGCCTTGACTCTAGAACTTCCTAAATGGTTTATAAACATTATTTTAGGCTTAGAAAGAGTGTTTTAAGGTTTATTTCATAATGGAGGATCTAGTTTAGGTCATACACTTTCAAAGTGTTACAGACTTCACATAAGAACAATCCTCCAAGACAACCCTCAAGGACAATTAGTGCAATATGAAGGTAAAATCCCAAATACTACTTCCACCTTAGTGCTCCTTGCGGATTCCCTTATACTAGGCACATCACATTCATCATTTACATAATTTTAATGCAATCATCATAATTCATGAATCTTAGACATAGAATCAACATACTTGAGTTTCATAACACATAAAGTCACATTATTTCGTTTTGATCACATAATGAACCATTTATTCATCTTCACCTAAGGACACACAAAAACATCCTACAAATGCATACAGGTACAATGGATAGATGGCGTCCCATAGCACAACCTACCCTATGTAATACACCCTTTAGAAGACTTAGTTCATTACATTCTTTTGTGGGGGATAGCTTTAATTAATATAGACCATGAGAGCTTTACATGGGATCCTGGTATTAACCCCTACCATATCAGGGATCCCTAATTGCCTATGGTAGGGTCATTCTTGAGCCATTAGATGTGTTCTCCATTATCTACTCCTATATAGGAGCGTAGTTAATGGATAAGGAGATTTCTTCTAAGTAACTCATTCTCTACTAACGAGGAGTAATCATCTCAAGAGGTGCATGGGGTACAAAATCTCTACTCACGAAGTGTACCAACCCCTTCTTCAAATCCACTCGGTTCTAAGCATAACTCCCCCGTGGAGTCTTAAACATTCATGAACTATAGGTTAAGGGATAGCTATTTAGCATTACATCTTAACTCATGAAGGGTACTTATCCCTAGAGGATACTTTTGAACACCACATCTCAACTCATAAAGGGTATTCAACCTCCAACGTATCTAAGAAAGCTCTTGGTAATACTGAGGTTTCTACAAAACACTTCATCTCAACTCACGAAGAGTGTTCACCCCAAAATCCCCCATTTAAATCCATTAACTTAATTCATTCATTCAAAGTGTGTGTGTGAGTGCATAAGAGCACACCTTTATCATTATCACCATTTTCATAACATTGACTAGTAAAAATGCTCATACCTTCATTCATCATATTTTGCACACTAGCATGCTTCACATATACATATATTTTATTTATACATGATATCTTCAAGTCACACATGAGCATTTTCATGAAAGCACCACATGCATATCATTCAGATCATCACTTTACTTCACATGCTATGCCATAAAGGACATAATCACAATACACACATCCATACATATATTCATATACTTGAAATAATCACCGCCACCAAAGGTGGACCACTAAAGTTTTTTCATAATAAGATCTAAACGATATAAAAACTTACCCTTCAACAAAGCTTTCACCACCTTTTCACAAGCTTTTTTATAAATCCTCATAAAATAGCATTTAAGACAGTAGCTTATCACAGTATAACATAACTAAATACAACTCTAACATTATCTAGAAATAAGAACTAAACCCACTTCATAAGCTAAAAGTTGGAAATATTCATGATAATTGATTCATTGGGTTTTTGACATTAAAGTAATCAACTAACAACAAAAATAACATATTTCAGTAATTAAAACGTTTTCATGCAATGACCCATGCTTAGAGTCAATAATAGTAGAAGTTGAAGTTTGGAAATAGTTTTTGAAATCTCTTCGGAATGGCAGCTTGAATCAAAGAAGGTTCAATGATGAACTACCATACCTCACTATGATGAATACCACTAAATTTGGTTAATAAAACGTCCAAGAGCTCCACTTATAGCCCTTCACTAAGCTGTACCCTCTATGGAGTTAAAGAGAGTTCTTTATTGAGAAAGGGGTTTTGATATTTGAAAAATGGAGTCTGGCCTAGGTCTAGGAGTATACACCCACTTAAAATACCCCTAAGACTCTAAAACAAACTTCTAAGATTTATTAAAGATTTGGGGTGAATTTACTAAAACACCCCAAGCTTGGCAGATTCCCTGACAGCTATTACACGAGCCAATAGACAGAACCTAGCTACCGGACGTCGATTGGTTTAGAGAATCGTTTGAAGGGGAAAAGGTCCCCACCACTAAGTGTGGAGCTATGCCTAAGATGACGGGGTGTCGACCAGTGCACGGTCCATTATTCGTGTCGCTTATTGGGACACTAAAATGACAGTTTCTTCCTTAGAGTTGGGGTCCTCTTGTAGGGCCCCTCATGGATCCTAGATAAAGTCGTACCTGGAAGTTAAAACCCTAAACATGGGTATATAGTCCGGTTCCTCCCAAAGCAATTTGGACTCGAAAATACTCACAAAACATGCCAAGGCACAGAAGAACTAACATAAGCACATAGATGTCTAGTCGTCGAATGTCTTGGGCTTTCTTCCTTGACGTTTGACTTCTAAACTTACCAACCTAACTTAAAATATCATAAATAGATATTTTAACACATTATTAACTGATGAAACACTAGAGAAACTCTAGTTCAACCTAGTTCATTATGAGGGTCATTACACCCATTATGCATATCCTACATCTAATGCACATAATAAAGGATGAAAAGTCTTAATTCCAAGACAATCTCATTTAATGCCATGCAAGGAAGTAGGAACTACTTCTACCTACCTGAAAATGCATCAAATTCAAGATCTACTCATTCTCAAGGAGGAAAGAACATCTCCTACCTGAAACATTCTCAACTTACTTTCTTAAATGAAAATTTACTTCATATAAATCATTTATTCAGGAGGCATCTTTCAACTCATATACTAGGGCATGCTCACACATAACTCATGAATTCTATATGCAAAGCTTACTCAAATGAACTACAACACAAGGACACAATGCATGTAATTCATTTCTAAACATACCTAAGCATTTTTATTATCATGCAAATAGGGAAATCATGACAACATATAAGGCATACAATATCCCACTAGATAGGCACACTATCCTCCACTTGGGGGTAATCCTGCACCAACTTCTCTAAACATCATATAGAGTAAAATAACTTTAAAGTACAATATAAAGAGTCATATAATAAAATAAATTTGGAAATTTCACAAAAGCCTGAAATACATACCGTAAGGGACATGAGGAGATCACTCTTGATCTTATCTAGATTGGAGATCACCAAACCTCTTCTTCTTTTGAGAACTTCTATCCGTACCACTAGATGTAACTTTATTATATTTTCATCCCTTAGCCTAAAAAACAAAACAAATTCTTACTTTGTGCTCATCTTTCCACACCCATAACAACTATCAGTGCCGGCTAGACACTTACCGTAATGATTTCTCCCACATTTGGAGGAAGTAGTCTTGGTAAAAGGAGACCTATTACCCTTATCTTTAACAAACATAGAGGTGTTGGAAAAATCATGTCCAGAATATCTCTGTTTAGTTCTTGGCCTGTCTTTCCCTTCAGACTTAGAATGAAAAGACTTATCACCTTCAATCCTAGACCTTTTATTTTCTCTAGCCCTCTCTTTCTTTAGCTTTGACACCTCTATTTATTAGTAAAAAACCATAAGACGTGAGATATCCATGTCATATATAATCATTCACATATTACATTCTTCTTCTACTAATTTGAACACTTCTTTCCTAATCCTATTCATCAAACCGTATGATTGGCTACCAAGCTTGGAATATATTTATAAAAAAAGGGTGAATTTCAAAGGGTACTCCTTAACAATCATATAATCACATCTAGAGAGCACCCCGTAGACGTAACTAACGTCGTCTTAAGAGAGGACTAAGTCTTACCTCTTAGCATTCATCATTACATATCATAGGCTAAAAAGTGCAGAAAATTAGAACTTTTCTTCGACATCTATATCGTGCGGTTTACATAGACCTCCGCTTACACATAACATATACATAGGGATTTTACTTAGACTCCTCGCATAGGAATCTTATAGGCTTCTACTTTTGTATCACATATACAACATACACAATATAGAGTCTAATAGAGATTTTTCATATAAAACAATTTAAGTCGGAATAGAAACATGGAATATACCTTAAACAAATGTATAATTTCCACTTAGGTCTTACAACAATGTCTGGAACAATAAGAGTGAAACAAATGCCATTAGACTATAGAAAGTCACATAGGTAAAATGAGAAAAGGCACAACTCTGGGATGTTGAGGACATACCCACAATTGAAAAATGATTGAATCCTTCCTTGCAAATTGGTCACAAACCCTTCAACGAGCGAAACATACAATGTTTGGGAAAAAGAGAGAAATAGGGGTTACTACATCACTTATACTATGTATGGAAACATATGCACATAAAATATTAGAAGAAATGCATGAAAGGGGCCATTTCATTAGAAAACCTGCTAAGTCATATAGAAAGCCTTAATCAAATTACAAGATAAGGATCACAACAACATAAAACATGTTCATAACAAAAGGCAACATAAACATAAAGCCATATCAATATTTCCTTTTCAATATTTCATATCAACATAGTGTACAAAAACCTTACCAACAATCCCATCCCAATCGTAACCCCACATAATCCAATAAAAATCATAAGAGAATATAAGTAATGCTTTGCTTCATACCACATATTTTCATAGGTAATCACCACCAAATATAGCAATTTAGACCAATAACATATTCATTAATATAGTTAACATCATATAAGAGTATCATCATAAAGCCAACATTTCATAATACATGATATCATAATACATAAGACGATCTCCTAGGACTCCTTTTAGAGTTAACTTGTACAATGTCTAAGTAATGTACCATATATTTTCCTATACTAAGTAGACCCCTCAAGTAATCCCAATAAATGTTAATCTTCATTTAGACATTCATTTTACTTTCTGGAACATCTTTCCTTAACCGACATAGACCACATGAGCTAATGTGAAATCCATGTCATGGAATCTTACACCAAAAGAAGGTGGACGACTTGCCAAGATAGTACCCATACATGAACATAGAATCTAGGTGAATCCACTAGCTAGTATTCCTCTAAGGGAAACATTGTTCAAGATCTAGGAGATGTATTTGGGACCCTCTTTACATAACATGGATTATAGTCTCCAATGTCATGAGTGCAACAATGAACCTACCTTCCCTACAAGAGACACTACTCACTACTAGTTCAATCGGTGCTAAGCTAGAGTCCCTTTTGAAATGCCTTTATTTAACAATCATAACTTAGTTTAGGTAATAGTAGACTAACTCCTTGTACATTCGTAGTCATTATCTTGCATGTGAACATCCTTTGAATACAACCCTCATATGTGTAATTAGCACATTATAATCATTATGTCATAATAAGACATATAGGAATTTCATAACCAATCTTAAATCAATAAATATTAAGCATAATCTCACATTCACATAATCAAAACATTTAAATTACATCATCATACCAAAACCTATTTAATCCAATCACACGATATACTTCAATTGAACCTCATCACCAAGTACAAGCCCTCATAATTGGAGGAAAGATTTGAGATCAGAAAGACTTACAAAATCTCCTTTAAAAGACATTATCCATGGTATTACCTTCAATAAAATTTCATCCAATAATAGGTGTAATGGCATCATACAATAGTAATTAACACAAGAACTAAGTCAATTATATCATCACTATCAAAATTAACTTAAATTAATAAACATCGGTTAGAGGAAGAAAGAAGAAGGGTCATCTATTATTCTTCAAGTAAATAGACCAATCCCAAACTAATTACCCTAGGAAGTTCACGAATTATTTTTGATAGATAAAACAAGTCTAACAATCAATACATTATTCAATTCCCAATAATTCACAAGCAAGATCCAAATTTTGGGGAATTGGGGAAGGTACATGAATCAAACAAAATTACCATTAATCAACATCAATTAATAAACAATCTATACTTAATTAGTCATAGTAAATCAGAACTAATCACAATCAATCATGAATTTCAAGTTTAGAAGAAAACACAACTTTCGAGAAAATCCCGAAGAATTGGGTGATTTAGAAATCAACTTTGAGAGGATCTCTTCGGAAAAGGAATTCAAAGAGTGAATAACCCACACCTTAATGAATCTTCATCGACGAAAATCAAGTGAAATCCTAGAGACACTGGTCTTTTCTTCAAGCTTTCTTGTTCCATAAATGGAGAGAGAGATGAGAGATTTTGGGTTTTGATTTGGGGATTTGATTTGAGTGAGTGAAATTGACTTAAATCTGACCTAAAACAAATATATAATAGACCCCTAAATTACCCAAAATACCTCTCACTTAATTGGGTCTTTTTATGAAGTCAAATTGACTTAAAAATGACGCAAACGAATCAGGGAAGTGGTTGCGCGTTGCATGGGCAGTTACAATTATTCTTTTTGAAATTCGAGTTGAGCCAGTGAGCCTTGTTGAGGATCCGTGTCGCAAGGAAAAACTTTCCTTTCCATTTTTGGCTGCGCGATTCGTGGCTGGCTCCACATCTTGGCTGCCGCAAGCTGCTTTGGCAGTTTGCTCGCCAATGTTTGGGTCCTCCTCAAGGACCCTTCGGCGGTCCTTGGGGAGTGTTGACTTGATGTTTGGACCCTTTATACTATATTTTATCGATTTAAAGTATTTTTCCAAGTTTTAGACTTCATATGACACTCCTAAACCTTCATCAAACATAGGGACGTCTACTGGTTCAATTTAGCTAGTTTCCAGACGTCAAGGTTTTTCTTTGTCGTTTTGCTCTAACCTTTTAAAACATACTTTATTACATGAAAATTGGTCTGGAAAAATAATTTTTACCATTATTTAATCGGCGAGACTCTAGTATAAGTTATGAAACTTCCGGAGTGTTACACATATTACCTTGCTTGAGGTTCATGAATTCTCCCAATTTTGCTTCCCTAAACTCCAGGGAGAAAATTGATAGGCTGTTAGCTCCGATTTCAATTGATAGGCTGTTAGCTTCGATTTCTTAATGGAAGACACACTCATGATTTCAAGTTTTTTATAAACCTTATCTATGAACCCATTTGGATCTTCCTCAACCTTGGAGCCATATAGCTCGAAGGGGTTCCTTCTTAAGAATTACCCTAGAAGCACCGTTCCTCTGTTTTCCAGAGTAACAACTTCTATGTTGGCTTTCTTTACGATGACTTGAGCCAACATTTGCATAGAATCTCTAAGATAACCAAGAGTAGCATTCCTAATTGGAAGGTCATTTGGAGTTCGAGGAAGTAATTGGTGTTGATCTTGCGGAGTATCTTGGTTAGGAACTTGAGGATGAATCTCTTGCTCCCCTTCACCTTCCTCAAATCTCATAGCATTGGCTCTACTATTTTCCATAATAAGAAAAATCATAGGCAAAAATTAGCAAAAAGACCTACTAGAGCTAAACCTCTATGACACGACTAAGAAAATGAAGAAGAAGAAGTGGATGGTTCAAAGCATCCAATAAACCTGAATTATTCTTGAAATGTGTCACAAGTCACACCCATCAAGAAGACTCTACTTATATGTGGTTTGATACATCTTAAGACCATTCAAATCTTATGCTCTAATACAAAGTTTGTCACGACCTGAGAGCACCCCCAATTCATGGCACGACGTATTCGACGTCGAAGAGTTCTTATACATTCCCTTAGAATTCATGCATGACATATGCAATAGAAAATATGGAAAGATTTAAAACATCAAGATATAAAATCGAAGTTGTTTTCCTATATCCCAAAGAAAAGTCATTTCTAAATCTTTTGTCTTAAACCATCTAACTTGACATGAATAATTGCCTGTGTGACACAGTCCATAAAATGTCTTAATCATAAAAGTAAATGATGTAAAGGTAAATGGATATTGTTCTCAAAGCTATGTGGACTCACCAAGAGCTTCAATCTTCTAAACCCTTGAAACTCTAGCTTCCAATAGCATCTCAAAGCTCCAATTGTACATTTTGCTAGAATGTAGCCAATATGCGTTGGTACAAAAGTACTAAGTATGAAATCTAGCATAACGTCATAATAGCATCTCAGGTAGTTAATCAGCTTAAGATAGAAGCAGAAGCAACAATAACATATCATAGGCATAAATCTCCAATATAAGCATCATATAATATTAGTCAACAAAAAACATAGTTAAGTAGAATAGGAGAAACATCACATACATGGCATAGTCTGTACTTAGACCTACAAGGTTACACACCTCAACCTTAATTTCTTAATATTTCACATGAACTAATTCCCAACCCACCTCTAAGTATACTTTTGCCATGGTAGGATACAATCTCATACTACTCTCCATGCTAAGCACCTCTCTTTGGTCATTCTTGGTCATAGTCCACTCTCGTAGTCAAGACCTAGGTTTATAGGTCATCATGACATAGTCTATATACATGGTCAACTCTAAATCTTCTCTATGAGATATTGGTACCATACGTCTAGGTGACCCTAAGAAACTTACGCAATACATGAAAGACATCCCATACTACCCTTCATACTTAGTATAGTCTTGAAGTCATTCTATTCATATTCACTTAAGTTTGTATCATTAATAACTTAATTTTCTTAAATAAGGAATCTCTCACATTTATTAAACTATAAATAGGAAAGGGTACTGTTGAATCATATCTCAAGGATTCTCCTTAATGACCCTTAGTCATACTTTGTGCAATGCACTCATAATATCCCATAACACCAATCATGCAAAGTATTACTTTTGGGTCTTATTACTAGTTCTTCTTCGTTTGGAACCTAGTTTCTCTCTTTACTTTAGAACCCTATGGGGTAGTCTATCTCCAACACATCTTTGTTCATTATCAAATTGAAATGTAAGACATATTTCATTAAGTCTGTCTAAGTTCCTTGATCACATGGACAGTATGAGATACTTTTTTATGTATTGATAAATCCATCTATACTCATGAATACTATGAGATACCACCTTTTGTAAGTCTAAGTTCATCTATCTCATGAACACTGTGAGTTACTTTATTGAGTAAGTCTTAGTTCATTATGCTTTGAACACTATGTAATGCTTCTCAAGCATGTCTTGGTTCATATGATATGGAGATATTTACTAGGAAACCTTGAATCAACTATGTCAAGGATTCCATCTCATGAGACCTAAATTTGGGAAAACCCACACTTTACTATGTAAGAGTTCCCCCTTAATCTTGGACAGTCATAACATCTACTAGGTATGGCTCTTGTTTCTTCATGGAGTCCCGACCCTATTTTGTGTATCACTTTTTCTCATTGGAATATACTCTTGGAGTCAAGAATATACTCCAAGGTTTACTTGTTAAGCCTTTATTAATACTTATCTATCATAGAAGGATGTCCTTGACAACAAAAGTGTGCTCAAATGATTCTATCACTTTCATCTAGCAGGCATTTCTAAGTTAGGTTATATTAGTATAGGTCTTTCACCACAATCAAACTTGTTAAACTATTATTCTCTTTAGACTTAAGCCTAATCATCACTAGGTAATAACATTAGCCTCACGATTGTTCCGTATCCATCATGATCATAAGGCCTACTCTTAAGGTTTGTTTCTTCATATCTTCTTTGTACCTAGTTTTCAACGCAATCTGATCACATCACTCATTGGTAGATGATTCAAGTCTTACTTTATCATAAAGGTTAAATTCTATCATTATAATCCAAAATAATTCAAAAAAAATTAAATCTAGTTTAATTCATATTTAGATGATCCTATGAATAATTACTATCAAGGACAATTGAAATAAGAATATCAATTTAAAACCTTCAACCTCGCCCTCTAAGGGACTTACCCATAATTGATTCACGTCATTCACTGTAGATAAGGGATAACCAAGGAATTCACATGAAAACCTCATATAATCATCACATAAATATAAGTAAAACATTATCAAATGCTATCAACTAGGTTGGAGTCAAAATCAAGCCCTACACACAATGTATTCATAACCCTGGCTAGATTTGTGTAGTTTTGGATTCATAATTGGGGGAAACTATAGGGGATCAATGGTTGAAGAACCCATGACTGAAGGGTATTCACATCACTTTGATAAATGCCTTATACTAATATTAAACCGTTGGTGAGTTCTATGTAGTTTCTACTGTCACGACCGGGACCACCCCCTAGACATAACCGGCATCGTCATCCTTGAAGAGGACTAATACTAGCCTCTTAGCATTCTTCATCACATATCATAGGCTAAAAGTGAATATGAATTAAAAATTGTTCCTTATATAAATATAGTGAGGTTACTGACATCTCACATACTAGTTTATGGAGGTTACATTACACTCTCACGTAAGGATAGCTTACATAGGCTTCTCGTGTCAACATAATCGATGAAATAAGTTCATACTTCTCTATTACCGTGGTTTTCACGGTTAATTAATAATTTTTCCTTAAGTTTAAGTGTTGTCCAAAGCCCTTTTGTGCAATTTGATGTAAGTTCCTTGTTCGCAGGAATCTATCCCAAAGCGAATGCGGAGATTTGAGCGTAAAAATGCAGGAAGGAAGAAGAGACCATACGGAAGCTATGACGGTCGGCTCGTGCCTCTGACGGTCCGTAGGTGGCATCGTAGTGCAGCTGTTGCTGAAGGAGATGGGAAGTACGACCATGTGTGGGATTAAGAAGTTGTGACGGTCCGTCATGCTTCTGACGGTCCGTTCTACCAGGTCGGCGTGGAGGTTTGTAGAGAAGTGATCCAGTAGTACCCAAATTACGAGAGTTAAAGTATTTGAAACGAAGACCCTCGACGGCACCATTGTGGCTTGACGGTCCGTGATACTTACCCTCGAGGGGAAGAAGAGAGCCAGAAGAAGAAAAGAAAGTGACACAGTATGGGACAACGGAGTCAATGACGTTTTCGGTTCATGACCACGACGGTCCGTCGCATGGGTCCGTCGACATAGACGCGTTTTGCCAGATTTCCGCAATTTAGAATTTCTTGTGTAATAGTTTTTGTTTTTTATATAAATAGTTCAAAAAACCTCGTTTTGAGGTGAACACTAGTTGTTACACATTCCAAATTATTAGATTCTTTGTATCTAGTGTTACACTTTGGGATTATCAAGTGAATTGATTGTTGGTTAATTTGTGGTGGATTAATCAAGCTCATACCTTTGGTGGATTTATTCTTTTCTGCATTGAAGTAGTAAGTACATGAATTCTATTTGAATATTTGCATATTGTGTTATGGCTATGAGTAACTCAACTCATAACTAGGGTTGTGGGGGAACCATAGGAAAATAATGAAGATAAACCCTAGCTAAATAACAATTCTAGAATAGTTGTCTTGCATGTATAAATAATTCTTTCGCTTTAGAAGTCTTTTTTAACGGTGAATCAACGTTAGAACTCGCCTTAATGACTACTTGCCGCGAACCCAAAGAGGAAGAGGTAGATAACCGGAAAAAGAATTATAACATAGATTTAGTGTAATGCTTATCTTAATAGGCTCGATTGATTGGTACGAGGTATTGGTAATAAACTTAGCAAATTCGAATACGATTTGCTTAATATGAGGTTAAAGATAAAGGTTAGGGAAAGGCAACACACGTAGCCGGGACCAAGGTTCGGAGTGGAGATTTTTAGATTCGGAACAAGGAATTTAGAAATAGCATAACTTTATCACTTTGCATTGCAAAGATACTAGGAAAGGAGTTGTTTATAGTTAGAATTTCTCAAGTTGAACGTGGGGAACACGTAAACCCTAGTTACTTGATAATTTGCATTGAAAATCCAAACTTTCGCAAAACTGCTAAGTGGGTCTCTTTCAAAAATTGTTTTTCTTAAGTTCCTTACTCATTTAAGATATAAACCCCCTTGTTATGGTCCTTAATTTCTAAGAGGAGGAAGTCTTCACCGAAAATATTTAATAACAAGTTGAAAGTTAAGTCTAGACTATTTCGTGGGAACGATCCCAACCTCACTAGTTTGGTTTGATTTACTTGACCGGACACGCTTTATTCTTATTTAAGAAGTTAAGTTTGAGGTAGCAAATTTAGCGCCGCTACCGGTGGAATTTAGCGTTCAGATTAACTTGAACGTATTACATAGTTTAGTTATATTTTCTTGATTTTTACTTTGTTTATTGCGTTTTTTTGATTTCTTTTCAGAACTATCCTCCTTGATGCCAAATACACGGGAGGAGAGAAACGTTGTTTCCTATGATCACGATGTTTTAGAGCGCACAACTGAGCAAATGAATCGAATTTAGGAGAATAACTGATGACGGATCAGAAAACCAGAAATTCCATCTTTTCCGGTGATTGTTTATGGTCAGATGTTTTACCCGATGTCCGGGTGAAAATAAACAGACGTGGACAGAATCCGCTCCCCACGGCCTCTCACAGCATCACAACTAAAGAGGCTATGATAACTAGCAGAGATTGGTATGGGACCAATGGTTTTGCACTCCTCTAACCACAGGCCCACACTTTTTTGGTAACTAGGGGTAAACTAGTAGTCTGGATGCAAAATGACTCACTGCCAGAGGTTTTTTCAGGGCTACCTTATGAGGATCCACATGCCCATATAGGTAAGGTAAGGGGCAGCAGTGCGTTAAAAGTTTGTGTGGGGAGGATGATTGGATCTAGAGTAATAGGCTCAAAGTGTTTCCTCTCTCACTGACGGGAAAGAGGCTTTGCTATTTGGTCACGAGCTCCCATACAACTCATCTTTACTTGGAATCCAACAAGGGATGTTCTTGTTAGAACGCTACATTCCGTCTCCAAGAAACTAAACCACAAAGGACAGAGTGAATAACTTTGTGGCACTACCAGGAGAGTCAGTTAGTAGTTATTGGATAGATCACCTCATTCTTGAGAAAAGAAGGTGTTCCAATCACCGTAGCGTTTTGTTTTTTGTTTTTGAATGAGGCACTGAAATGAAAAGAATACTTCTACGGGGACAGGCTGATAACAACAAAGCGGTGTTGGACACTTTATAGCAGTCGATCTTATGGAGAATGTCCTTATGCTTAGATTGCTTGAAAAAAATTAGAAAAAATCTCACGGAAAAATAACAAAGCTGTGAGTTACTGGAAGTGTGATACAGGGAGAAAACACCTTCGTAGTTACAGTCCACTCACAAACCCAGCCACAGAGTGAGATTCGGGAAGAATGGATTTCAAATGAGAACGAGCTTGGGTTGGTACTAAACATGGTCACTGGGGGTTGCAGGAAAGATTAATGCAGTCAACTACTTGGCCAAACCACCACACCCTAACGGTAATGTTACTATGAGGAGGATTCCTATGCAGTAAATGAACAAAGGGGGTTTCCGACCAAGTGCCCAAGGATCAACTAAGGATAATTGCGCTAAGGTCAAAGGGAACCAAGGTCGGAACTACGGGTAACGACAACTGTGAGGTCATTATGTCCGAGATGGAAACTACAACCGCGACAACAAAACTTAACCGGGGTAACTACGTAATTAGAAACGAAGGAATGGGCCCTATATCCTCAGTGTAATCCAAATCGTTGAAGTGTTGGAAGTTACTCCGAGGGATGGTGGAGAATAGTATGGTGCGCGTGAGGTATGTATGGCCAAAATGATGAGGAGGTTGGATTCTATGATATGGCACTTAAAAGAAGTTTGAGGTTGAGTGATTAGCTATAGTGTTGGGCCCAAAAAAGTTGATTACACATGCAATTTGATTAAGCAGATGCGATTGACGTTGGCCCAATTATCTGCGACAGTGAACACACGGGCAACCGGGGGCACTCTTCCTAGCAACACTGTCCAAAATCCAAAGGAATGATGTGCACTGTATGGCAATCACTACTCGGGGTGGTAGGAAACCATCGACCCCCCACCTATGCCATCTACTGAGGGAAAATGTGGAGAAAGGATTAAGGATTAATTGTAGTAAGGGGTTAGTGGGGAAGCAGAGGAAAGCAAAATGGAAAATGGAAAAGCTTTACGAAGTATCATATCAACGGTAATTCCCATTGCCTAGGCCACAACACCTTTCCCCATCAGAGATAGTGAAAAAGACCCGAGGATGGAAATACCAGCCGTTTTATAACAAGTTGGAAGCAGCTTCTATAAAAGTGTCCCTTTGGTTTGGGGAAGCTCGAGAATAAAATGCCCGGTTATGCTAATTTATGAAAGTCTGGTACCAAGAAAAGATCGTCACTTTCGAGGAGGATGCTGATAGACGACAAATTCGTAGTGCTAGGGATACAGGATCCCTCGTTACAAAAGAAAAAGAGATCCGGGGGCGTTCATATTCCTTGTACAGTTGCCGGTCATTACATTTTTTTGCGAAAGCATTATGTGATCTGGGGGCAAGCAATAAATCTCATGCCCATCTCAATTTACAAGAAGTTGGTGTTGGGGGATCAAAAACCCACCTCGATTGTGGCTAGTGATGGCCGAGTTTGGACAGTTTGATTGAAAAGGCCTATAGGTGATACTCCATGATCGTGCTAGTAAAAGTTGGAATCATTGATCTTTCCGGCGTGTGATTTTTGTTATTCTTGCTTGTGAGGTCGATTTGAATTGCCATTTTTTGGCGAGGCCATTCCTTGCTACAGGTGAGCTTTATTTGATAGGAGAAGGGACAGATGACTTTCGGTTTAATAATGAAAAAAAGCGACCTCAACATTTGTAAGACAAATGAGGCCCGAGTGGGGACTCCAATCGGTATATGCT
Organism: Solanum habrochaites; assembly: GCA_027704765.1. Taxonomy (NCBI): domain Eukaryota; kingdom Viridiplantae; phylum Streptophyta; class Magnoliopsida; order Solanales; family Solanaceae; genus Solanum; species Solanum habrochaites. Next base: position 35,899 of record JAKWJA010001178.1, read on the forward strand.
CAAGACCACAAAGAAAGATGAAGAAGAGACTGACAAAAATGCAAAACAAGAGTTTATAGTTGGGAGTTGTTACTGTGAAAGTTCTGGGGTGCCTTGTCTTCCGGGGCAGTCAAGTCCAATGGACAGGACCTATTTGATTACCAAAGTATTCCCTCATAGAGCAATTGAGTTAAAAACCCAAGGAGGGAGTGGGATGTATTTTTTTTAAGAGGAATAGAGCATAGAATAAAAAACTCTATTTGGGCATAAAGATCGGGAGTAACGAGGCAGTAAAGAAGATAAAAGTAATAGAGGCAAACCATCTTGATTGAGATCTTAGTAATCAAGTGTCCCCAGTCGTGCAGCCGCATAAATCAGGCGCTGTTTGGGATGGCAACCAATTCTTATCGTTCTTTTTTTTGTAATGGGTAGCATTTTTCGATTAAGGGGTTTGAATTTTCAGCACATCACCGGAAAATCGCCAGAAAATCTACTCTTGCAGCAGTCACTGACGGACACATCGACGACCGTTGCACCTAGACGGACCGTCGTATTCATCCGTTGTTTGCACCAGGTATGTTTTTCTGTTGTTTTTGAAACTAGGAATACAGACGGAACCAACGACGGGCACCTTCACATTGCGACGGGACCGTGTCGGGGAACCGTCGCGTGATTAATGAATTATACCCGACCCGATCCGGCCTTGACCCTTTTCAAAAATCTGAACGTTTAAACACCCAAACCAACCCCTAATTTTCACACCACTCATTCATTATTTCCTCTCATCTACCATCTCTTTCAACTTCCACATTTACCCCTTCACTGATCATTGCCCCCAAAATCCTCCTACGCTTACTAATTATCATATACTAGTCGGTGCTTGCTGTTGTAGGTCTACCTTGCCAACAGAGTAACTAATCCATTTACTTTTCTCCCATTTTTCAAGGTATGTGTATCTAAATTTATATTCATTTATCTTGCATTTTGTTTAGTAGTTAGTATTAGCTTAGTTCTTAGTCGTATATTGGTTCCGTTTATATGATTATGTCTAAAACCTAGGCACAAAAGGTTCGAATTTTCCATGTTGACAACACTTTAGACAAGGTGATGATTTGCATTGGTAGTTTCTGTAGTTGCGGATGACACATATAGTTCCACAACACTGCAAGACCATGGGGTTCAACGGGGATGCATTAGGGTACAACCCTAGTCTATCACTGCATTCAGAACGGAGCCCCGATGACGGACCGTCCACAAACGAAGGGACCGTCATAGGGTCCATCCAAAATCCCTAGCACCCTTCTCACCGGACACATGTGACGGACCGTTGCTTCATGACGGTCCCATACTGCACAAACGTCTGGTTGTACAGAGACCTCGTATAAGGGCGTCTTCCACTTTTCAAGTGTCCTACACGGAGCACAATTGTGACGGGACGTTTATACCACCAACGTGGTCAGTCTGCACAACCGCTTGATGATGGTCAGAAGGACCTCTGCTAAGGCGTCTCCCAACATTCTAAGTGTCCTAGACGGATACTTACGGACGGGACAGTCGTTGTCCTTCGTACCAACGACGGTCCGTCCTGCTCGACGTCATGATGGGTCAGATACCCCATTCAGGGTTCTTTATATATACAGAGACTAAGTACAACACGAAGGACTCAGAGGTACGTAAGCCATGACGAGCCAGTCATCTGGCCCCGTGAGTGTGAGACAGTTAATACTCACTAACACACTATTATTATTGTTTTATTTCGTATGGCTTTGCCTGTCTGTTCCACCCTCATACATATTGATTCCTTTTACAGGTACTATCTACTATGGCACCCCAGCAAACACACACATTACGAGAGCAGGCGATCTAAGTAGTCGCTACATCTTTGCCCGCATGGTCATACGGCTTGTTGCTGAGGTGGGGACCCTGAGTACGTGCCCCAGGCACTTCCGCCCACTTAAGTGATACACGGGCCCTAGATCTTAACCAAAGACTGGTGGCAGTCCGGGCGTAGTCACTGTCTAAGCAGTGAGGAGGAAGCGCACACTAACCGCACCACCCTCTGGGTCGGGACACAAATGAGGAGGAGCGTCTGCTCCTTAGGAGTATCATGGTCCTGAGGAAGCTTCTGGATATGCAGAGGTCCAGACCCGCCACTTGCTGCAGCGTCGGCCTCGTCTGATGAGGCTGAAGTAGACTCTACATCCGACGCACCAGTTCAGGTCCCAACCCAGCCGATGGACCAGAAACCGGGTGGTTGTGTGATCGACGGCCAGTTTAAAGTTTTACTCCGACGAGAAGTTCCTGAACGATATACAGGCGAATGACTCGAAACATCACCTTGAAAGGGCGGGGGGTGGTGGTACTTCAAGGAGTATGCCCACGAGCTGGAGATCAATTAACTCTTCACAAATCGCTTAGCAGTGGGGACAGCACGTCCATTGGGACGATTACAGCGAGGGGGAGATGGTCCTTGAGAGTTATAGATCCTACGTAGCGAAACTTTTCTCCAATCATAGATCGACAGGGCGGGGTGCTCCCCGCTACAACAGGCCCAATGGAGCTAGGTTCGAGTTCAGGGGCGTGCAGGTTGCATTCCCTCCAGCCATCCGCGGTTCCTATACGGCGGGAGTGCCAGATGTTACTCGAAACCCCCATCATGCGGAAATTTGACTCACGCTGGCGAGATAGTGAGGTAGGACAGTTCTTGCGAGAGCCAGCACGGTGAGAAGACCACCAATAGGTGGATGGAACATTGCACCTTCAGTCAGTAGATGGAGAGGGTTGCTGCCGATGGGGTCAGTGAGCGAGAGGGCCCTCAAGAGAAGGCCAACCTCACGTCGTTAGCATAAAAGTTCTTATTGCTTCTCGTACGTCAGTGCCTTTCCCCAACATCTGCTGTGTAAACATACGTTAAATGGCGGATTCGAGCGTGTTCGATAGGCAGCGATGTAGCGGCTGCGACGGTGGACCTACTTGCATGATCTCTCAGGCAGTCAGGACGAGAGCGGGAATTCAAGGTCACTTACTACCATACACCTTCCCCGTGGATGATCCTTGCCTTTGCAGGGCAGCAGGTGTGGCATACATATGGACAAGTTTAGACTCAGCTCCGCGTAAGACCAAGCATGGGAACTATCGAAGTCGGCCTCATTAGCGGACGACGGATAATGAGTGGATCCACGGAGGGTTCCAATCCAGACGCTGCCCCAATTGTAAGATCTGGGATACGGTAGCACAGCAAAACACAGATAACCAGGCGCCATGACAACCTCACACCCCTGGTCGGTCTATCCCGAGTACAGTAGTAGGCACAGCCACAGAGTCATATCAAAAAGCCACCTCTACCGTTTACTGGTGCAGCCTTGTATGGGTCTCAAAAAACTAGAGGCACAGAAGGGCCACCTTCTGAACCATATTAGTAGTGGATCTTAGCAGAAGAGTGATACGAGAGCTCTGAAGCAATGTCTAGGAGGCAGATTGCGCAGTTTACCAGAGGGGAAGATTGCGAGGTCCAACTAGATCTGTGACGACTTTGAGTGAGAGGGGTCAGTCCCGACCAGCAACTCCGGTGGATGTGTAGACTACTTCGGGGGGGGGGATATGCAACTCAACAGTCTTTGTCAGGACATTTGGACACAGATCTAGAGAACAGGGTGTGCCGGAGTCCTGAGGCCCCT
>JAKWJA010001179.1:0-125156 GCA_027704765.1 Solanum habrochaites
TGTAATAATTCTGGGTATAGATTTTGACGTTGATTCCTCCAAATTTGGCAAACACCCCCCAATCCTTTGGATCGTAAGATGTAAATTAAAAACTTGTTGTGTGAAGGCTCGCTAGCCCAAGCCTCGGGACAGAGCCGTTTTAGCTGGGGGATGAGGGTGGTGACTACCACTTCCAATTGGTGCGGTGTGACTACACTTCCAATCCAGGTTCGTATCGGTCTCTTTTCTTTCGTTGCTATTAAGAGCAAACCAAGAGAAAAGTGCGTAAAGGTTGTTTAGCTTTCTTGGCAATCCTCCGGGATGTCAGATGGTGAGATACTACCCCCAAAAGTACCGTCATTGAGTCGCCGGTTTTTCGATTGAGTTCGGAGAGTTACGTTTTTAGCTGTGTTTTCTCTGCCAGGACTTCCTGGATATGCCACGGATTAGAGATATGACTTCTGCATTCGATCTTGAAAACCATAAAAGTACTATAGCCCCATTTCTATACCCCCTATAGAATGGCCTCTCTCGACTGAGTTAAGAAGAGAGGTTTAATAGTTGTTAAAGGGCCCAACTTCAAGAGTTGTGAGCAAAGGTTTCATTAGAACAAGTGAATACCCTTGGGCGTGTGCATACTGTTTGGTTCAAATGGGCGGAACGAGAAGACAAAGACGGGGAGTAGTAAGATGTGGGATCAGGACAGGAACAACCGAGGGCAAATAAATAACGTAGTATATTTAAGAACAGGTATACCTTCCTCGCCATGATGAGTTGTTCGATCAGTCAGTTTAACAAGGTTTTTTGTTGTGTCTTATATAAGATTGACTTGAGCGGCTGGAGGGTATCATCAATTGAAAACTACAAGGGAAAAGAAAGGATCGTTATGTGCCAAAGACTTGCCTCTCTTTCGAACAAGGTCTTTAAGGCCATTATGAATTTCTTGGTAGGGTACTTTGGACAACGAATGCCACCATTGCTTTGCTTTACTGAGCTCTGATTGAATGGGATTTTTAGCCATATCTGGTCTCTTTGTGATGCTATTTATTGAACTCGATATAACTGATATTACTCCAAGGAGTAAGACGGAAATGAGGAGCATTGTTGAGAATTGTGTTGGCACAATGTTGAGGGAGGAAAAGGATAAAACTAGTATGCCAAATATCCAAGTGTGAGGTTGGCTAGGATTAAGTGTTCCTTCTTGGGGAACGTGGTTTCTAAGGGATGGGAGTCGAAAGTGTGGTGGATCCTTTCAAGATCGAAGTGTTGAAGAATTGGGTAAGACCTTACTAATGTGTAGAAATAGAAAGCTTTGTTGTTACTTATTAAGCCAAGTTACTCACCGTTGATTTCTCAAGGGATCTCTTCTATTGCTTCCCAATGACAAAAACTTGACCCTAAGCAAAAGGTCTCCATTTGTGACATGGTCTGATTGATGTGAGGAAAGGAAGGAAAGCTCTTCAGAAACTTTTAGACCTTGCTGACTACCGCAAACCCTATCCTACCTTGCCAGTAGTAGAGGGTAAGAACTCATTGTTTATGTGTGCATCCTATTCTGGTTTGGTGCCGAGTTGGCTGATTAATGACAAAGAAGAATGTGATTGCTTATGCTTCGAGGCAATTAAAAGGTGCCCAATACAACATAACAACCGCCAGATAACAGGGCCCCTCAGACACTTTTAATTCCCCCGACCAGCCTTAACCCCCCAACATTAACGTAATTATCCGACCCACGATTTAGAGTTGGCTGCGGTGGTGCTTTGAATTTAAAGCAATGGAGACAATATCTATATGGGGTTAAGTGTGAAGTCTAACGGATCACTACGTCGCCTAAGTATGTCTTTAATCAGAGAGATTGAATTTGAGACAGAGGAGGGTGGATGGAACTATGAAGGATTATGATGTTACCATCTTGATCATCCGGGAAAGGCTAATGTTGTAGTAGATGCTTTAAGAGAAAAGGCCAGGGATCATTGGTAGTTTAGCCCACTTACAAGTTTCTAGACGACCCATTGGCTGAGATGGTTCAGACTCTGGCTAATGACTTTTGAGGTTAGAAGTAAATGCAGAAGGGGGAATTGTTGGCCAGTGTGGAGGCGAGAGATTTCTTTTCTGACAGATCAAGGGGAAACAGTTTGATGACGAGAAACTAAGCTGAATCCGAGATAGTGTTTGCGAGGAGAGGATAAGAAGCAATAATGGATGAGGAAGGTGTTTTGAGAATTAAGGGAAGGGTATTGTGTACCCCGTTCTGTTGATTGATTGATTCCACACTATTTTACAGAGGCATCATTCTGGAATATTATATACCTCCTGGGGCCAACCCAGATCGTATCGTTGACCTAAGGCAACATTTTGGTGGAGTAGAATGAAGCGCGACATCTGTTAAAGTTGTTGCAAAGTCCAATGGTCAACAGTAACAGTATGACACAGAGGCCGGAGGAACACTTTAGAGAATGCCATTCCGAAGAAGTGGGAGAGGAGGAGAAGAGAGAATTAGCAATGGATTCGGGGTTGGTTTTCCAAAGACATAGGGCAAGTTGAATTATTTGGGTTAATTGTGGACAAATTAACTAAGTAGGCTTCATTTCTCATTCCGGTTAAGGTGAACTTACAATGCCAGAGAAGTTAGCAAGACTCTACATCTCAGAAATGTTCAGGTCTGCATGGAGTTCCCACTTTCCATATATCAGATAGAGGGGTCCGCAGTTACTTCTAGGTTTTGGAGAAAAGTGCACGACAGATTAGGTACTAGGTTGGACCTTAGTCTGATTAACCCTCAGAACGATGGGACAGTCTGAAGGCGAACGATTCAGTATTGCGAAGATATTGCTCGAGCATGCGTTGAGAGAATTCGGTGGTTTGGTTATGCGGGATAACTTCGTTACCCTTAGCGGAGTTTTCAAAAATAATAGAGATATCACCTCCAGTATTGATAATATGGATCCTTTCGAAGCATTGTATGGGAGGAGATGTAGGTCTCCATTAGTTGTTTGATTTGAATTCGAGGTTAGAACTTGGGGGTACTGGACCTGTAGAGATTCGTTAGAAAAAGGTGAAATCTATTCAGGAAAGCTTTAGAGCCCAAAGTAGGCCAAAGGAGTATGCAGCACGAAAGGTTAGGGACTTGGAGTTCATGGAGGGTGAGCAAGTTTGCTGAAAGGTTTAACCCAAAGGGTGTGTTGGTGATGCGATTTGGTTCATAAAGCGGTAATAAGTCCAAGGTATATTGGACCCTTTGAAGTCCGTTTAAGCGCGTAGGGGAGGTGGGCAGAGTTAGCCTGCCTCCAGGGCTGTCCGGAGTGCATCGGTATTTCAGGTGTCTATGTTAAAAAGATACAATGGGGAGATGGCAACTACATCATTCCGTTGGGATTCGGTTTTCTACTTGATGAAAATCTGTCTTATGAGGAAGGACGCCATGTCTGCTATTCTAGATAGAGGAAATGCGCAACGTTGAGATCAAGGGAGATTGCATCCATCAAAGTTCAATGAAGAATCGAACAGTGAGAAGGCAACTTGGGAGAAGGAGATGATATGCGAGAAAAAGGACCCAACCGTTTACAGATTCAGGGGTACTCCTTTCGCCCTTGTTTTTTCTTTAATCGTTCGAGGACGAGAACGATGGGTAAATTGGTATCTATTGTACGACACTGTTTAGCCGTTTTGAGCAGCAGATTTTATTTATGGAACTGGCTGGAGGCGACGGACCCCACGACGGACCGTCATGGGCACGACGGAAGTCGAGGGGGTCTCGTTCCAAAACACTAAGAAATTAGGAAAATTGAGTACTGAGATCGACTTTGATGACGTCACCGACGGAATGGCAAGGACGGAACGTCGTGGCCACGACGGCACAGTCACAGACTTTTTACTAAAATCAAGTCGCTGTATCGTTGTGACGAGACAGCAGACGGAAAGTCGCAGGACACGACGGCTGTCACGGGACTGCGTAACCCAGGCGGGGTGGGATTTCGTTAATTAATTAGGGGCGCTTTGGACTATTTCATGCTTTAAGTCTAAAGTGGGGGTTTGGAGTTAATGTAATAAGTCTATTATGGGGGTAAATTAAAAGAGCGTAACATGAGTTATTAGTGGGTTATTATTGCATTCTTCTATACTTATTATATGCTAATTAGGGTAAAAAGAGAGGAGGGTTTGAATAAGAAAAGAAAAAGAACAGCAACAAGAGAGGCGAGAACGAGTAGAGAGAGAGATAAACGAAGAGGGCATAGCCAAGGATTTGAGAAGATTAGGCTTTTGATCGCAATTCTCTGGTGGAGGTAAGTTATGGTTTTTATGCTTATCGTAGTAAGTAAAAACTTTAATAGCGAATGATGATGTGTTGGGTAGTATTATAAAGTCTCTATATGCTTAAGGGTGCAAATGCATGACATGTGATCTCTCTATATATGATTGTGATGGGGAAAATAAAGCCATGATGCAAACTATTGAATCCCACAATCTGATAAAAAACAGAATCTATTGTTAATGATGATGCCTTGGTATCAAACAAGACTTGATGAACTAAAGTAATGAGATGATGATTGCCTTGGTAAAGAGAAAGGGTGATGAATTTATAAGAATGAGAGATTAGGGGACTCGGTGGTGTCACGAAACCGAACGTAGATTTAGGGGGATCGGGTTGGGTCACGAACTACACGTAGATTTAGGGATGGGTGTAACGAATCGACACGTAGATTTAGGGATCGAGTGTCACGACCGGCACGTAGAATTAGGGGACGAGTGTAACGTTCCGACAATAGAGTAGCGGGATCGGAAGAGTGTCACGTACCCGACATAGTAGGTAGGGGAACGGAAGTGTCAACCTACAGACACAGAGGAATAAAGATAATGAATCGGAGAAAAAATGTCAATTATACTCAATCTAATGAATCTAATTCCCAAGAGAGATTGGTTATTGAGGCTGAGCAGTCATAAGAGAGCGAAGTGGCAACAGGCTGGTACTTATAAATGAGGTTTATACGTGTTGACTTCACATTGTAGTTAAGAATATTAGTGATTTTTATGATGTTATTAGATTATTGTTTGCTATTTTGAGTTGGCCGATGATACTACTCAGTAATTGTGTTTGTACTGACCCCCTACTTTATGTTTTATTCTATTGTTATATGTGGATTGCAGCAAACATACCGTCGTCATTCAACTCAACCGCAACTCTGCCAGTTTTCTTATACCGAATTCAGGTGAGCTAACGCTTCGCTTGGGACGGGATCTTCTTCATCATGTCTGGATGCCTTGAAGTTCCGACATGGACAGCTTTTGTTATTCTAGCTTCTTAGAATACTCTAAGGTAGTAATTTGATCAGAGAGTTCTTGTGATGATGAACTTCCAGGATTTTGAGGGAAATAATAGATGTTAATGTTAGAAGTTATTGAATTTGGGGGGATTTTATTAATGAGTCTTAAGTCTTCCCGCCATTACTTTGTTGATATTATATTGAAATGTTAGGTATGATTTGGTTGGTTCTCTCACATGGAGGGTAAAGTGTGGGTGCAGTCGAGGCCGGTTTTGGGACGTGACAATACTTAAGTTTTATTACCCTCCTGAACTTGTTTATCAATAATTCTACCCCCTTTTCGACTTAACGTGTCACTATCTTGGGGGGCCACAACGCTTAATTGACTTTTTCTCAAGATAGTTCCACGTTAGGCCGAAAAGGGGAGAAAATTACTTATAAAAAGTAGTTCAGTGGGGGGTAATTGACGCTTAGTCTAGTTTAAGTGTTTCTAGGGGGATTCTGGCATAAGTTGAGGGGGAGCTGGGGGCGGGCGGTACTGTGCATATTCCTCATTTTTATGAATTGATTGTGATTATCTATTTAACATATGAAAGAAAAAATTAAGGTTACGATTAGCTCTTAATAATTCTTATCAAAAATATAATATTAGGTAGGGATAATCAAAAAATAAACTTCCTATTTTAATTATAGTATATTTAAAATTTGGGGTGATTAAATATTTTAAATTTGTTATATTCAATATGCTGAGATAAAAAAATTAAAATCAGAGTAGTTATTTCTTTTGAGATGAAATAATAAAAAATAAGTTCATACAAATTTAAAAAGGAAGAGAAAATATATTAAAAATGAAAAAATATATGTGTGTTTATTATTAGAAATATTTTTAAAAAAAATTCTTTTGACTATTAATTTGTGCATGTATCTTGAGTTTTAAAGATTTAAATAGTTTAATATAAAAATATAATGATTCGAAAATTTTAATTCTTCGTTTTAATTTCTTATTTGTTGCATATCTAAAAATTACATAAAAAGAAGATTAAAATATCAATAACAATTCAAGATGTTTTTAGAAAAACATGTTAAAAACCATAATGAAATTTGGTTGATTCTCTATTTGTATTGAAACAAAAAAAAATTGCCTATATGTTTGAAAAATGAGTTTTTTTGTAAGAAACTCAAAAGTACTATGAATCACAATAAAAGACAACTAAAATATGTACAACCCATATATGAAATTCCATTGATTTTCCTAAAATCACTATATCATATAAAATGAAACAGATGTAAGTAACTATATATTTGAAAACGACCTTAAAAGGTATAATAAATTCACAATTTAAAATTATTTTTAAAAAACCACATAAAAAACTTTAGTTAATTTTTTCAATTTTTATTTGTGTCTCCTTAAATTGGAAGGAAAAATTATCATACTTGGGCCAGCGCGTGGTGGCGATGGACACCTAAGATCTAGTATTTGTATTAAAGACGACATAAGAAGAAAATGTAATTTCATTCTAATAAAACATCTATCAGAAAAATAATTTAGAAAAATCTTTCTGCATATGAGTGATGGTATTCAAAGGTAAAAAGTAATTTCATGCAAGCAAAACTCTACCAGAATAAATAAGAAATGAATAGTTTCTAGAACATACTTTAGGTATTATATTATGTACTTAATTTTTGGTATTTTTTTATTTTTTAATGAGTTAGGTGCGATATCTATATTATGCGAAAGATAAATAAATAATGATTGTAACGACCTGTTAGTCGTTTGAGCAGTAGAGTTTATTCTGGTAATAACTGTCGGGTCGAAGGAAGATGGGGGGGGGGGGGGAGTGCCACGACGGGACCGTCAATGGGAGCGGACGGGCAACGTGACGATGTGTGTATCGTCCAAAAACTTAGAACCCTGAGAATTTGAGTGCGAGAGATCGACTCTATGACCGTCACGAAATGGCAGAGGAGGGAAGGACCGTGCAGGCATGACGGGCCGTCAAGACTCCTTAAGGAATTTGAGTCTATGAACGCTGTGTGACGACTCTTGCAGGATGATGTCGTAGCACGACGGACGTCACAGGCTGCGTAACCTGGAACTAGGCGGATTCGCTGTTACAATGTTTCATTAAGGGGCGTTTTGGACTATTCCTGCTTATAATTAAAAGTGCGTGGTTTAATGTAATAATTCAATTACTTGGGGGTTTAAAGGAGACAACCTTGCGAATAAATCGTGGGTTACTTTTACATCTTGTATACTTAATTATATGTAATTAGGGTAAAAGAGAAAGGGTTTGATAAGAAAAAAATACGAAAGAACAGAGAGAAAGAGACGAGACACGATCGAGCAGAGGAGAGGGAGAAAACGAAGAGGACGGAAAGCAAAGAACTTTGAGGAATAGCGGCTTGATCACGAATTTCTCGGTGGAGGTGCGTTATGGTTTATTCTATTTCATAGTAAAGGAAACTCTTAATAGCGAGAATGATATGTATTGAGGTTAGTATTGTAAAGTCTCTATCTGCTTAATGGTCTGGCTTGTATGATGTGATTATGTAATTGTAATGGGTTGGAAAGATGATGCTAGTGAATCTTAACATAAACCTTTTTAATGATGTTGCCCTTGGTTATAAAATAAGGCTTGATGCGAACTTTTAAAAGAACGAGCGTTAGTGGATCGGGTGTCACGTTCCCCGACACCAGGATAGTAGTTATTGGATCACGGTGTCACAGTTCCGGACACCAGGATTAATAGTATTGATCGGGTGTCCCGTTTCCGACAACAGGATCGTAACGCGGATCGGAGTGTCACGTTCCGACACCAGGATAGTAAAAGAATGAATCTTGTAATATGTTATATACTAATCTAAAGAACCTGTTTTCCCAAATGAGTATGGTGTGGAGGATGAGTCCTAATAGATGGCTTGGTGTTATGGCCTAGAGGAGTGAGGGTTAGGGCTAAATGTTGTTGTCACTGTTAAGAAATATCGTTGAGTTTATGTATTATCGAAAATATTGTTTTCTATTTTGGAGTTGGCCAATGATTACATACTCAGTACTTGTGTTTTGTATGACCCAATTGTATGGTTCTTTTCTTGTTTAATTTGGAGGCAAAAAACGTTGCCATAGACTCTTCAATCTAACCGCAAACACTGCAGTCTGCATCACGCAGATCTCAGGGTGAGCTATGCTTCTTAGCGTGGGAAATGGATCTCTCTTCATGTCCTGATGCTTGAAGTTCCGGCATGGACTAGTCTGGTTATTTATTTAGCTGCCAGATACTCTTTAGATTATGTAATTTGCGGATAGAGTTCTTTGTGGTGATGCCTTCCCAGGTTTTGGGGATAGTAAGTGTAAATTTTAGAAGTATTTAATTGGATTTCGTTAATGAGTTTTAAGTCTCTCCGCATTATTTTCTGTTTATTATGGTTGGAATGTGGGGATTAGATTGATGGTTCGTCTCACATAGGAGAGTAACTGTGGGTGCCACTCGCGTCTCGGGTGGGTCGTGACGCATGATTCTTTTGCTCGGCTCGTTGGGGGGCGGACATGAGGACGTGTAGGGCGTAAGAAGGAGAGTGCGAGGAGAATAGTAGGTTAGCAAGCAAGCAAAAGGAAAAGGAAAAGGAAGAGAGCGAGAGAGGAGAGAGAGAGAGAGGTATGAGGAGAGCGAGAGATATTATAATAGATATAAATTTTGTTTATTGAAATATTTTTAATGTGATCTTAAATATGTAGATAAAAATATGCAATTCAGAAAAGTTATTTTGCTTTTGAGATAAAATAAAAAAAATAGTTCTACAAATCGACAAGGGGGAGATTTTATATTAAAATGTGACATATATGTGTTATTTAAAAATAGCTTGTATAGTATATCTATGTGGAGTGTTGTGTGTGTGTGTGGTGTTGCTATATATATATATATATAATCATATAATTAAAATCGTTTGGCTTTTGTATATTCAGTGTTCTATATATGGAGTTTATAGATTGAACAATTTTATATAAAATATAATAATTGAAAACTTCAACTTCGTTTAGTTGAAATGGTTACATATCTGAAAATTACATTAAAAAATGGTTTAAAACGATGTAACAATTTAAGTAATTTTTTTAAAAATATGAGTTAAATACATAGTGAAATTAGGGTGAACTCCCTTATTTTTATCGAAACAATAAACAAAAAATTGCATTATTGTTTTAAAATAACGTAAGAACACAATAAGTACATGATCACATAAAGGGACAAACTAAAAATATGTGAGATCATATAACAAAGTTGCTTTGTTGCCTTGCCTGGAAAGCACTTGTATCACATAAAATAAAACACATGTAGTAACATATATTATTCAAAAATAACACAAAAGGTACATAAATTAATAATTTAAAATATTTGTAAAAAAACACATATATAAAATTTAGTTCAGTTTTTCAAATTTCATTTGTGTCACATAAATTAGAGGAAAAAAAAAACTAACATATGTTGGGCCTGCGCTAGCGCGGGCACCACCTGATATCTAGTTTCTATTATATGGAAGAGTGAAGTGGTAGGACAACCAAGGATAATATTGTGATTTCATTCTAACAAAGATTTATTAAGAAAGATAGTAAATATTCTAGAAAGATCTTTCTATATATGAAGTGAACAATGATCAAGGGTAAAAATTTAATTTCACACTACCAAATATGATAACAATTAAATATTTCTAGAAACATCGTTAGTTATTTTTTATTCTATTTAACTATTTGTTATACTTCACTTTTTTATGAGTAATGTAGTATTATTCATTACGCTATTTTACTACTACTTTCATTTAATTCTAATATTTTTTTATTCATTAACTTTAGAAATATACATAAGTTATTATAAATACAAATTATTGAATTACTATTTTTTTCACTTTATTTTGACTCTAATTAAGATAATTGAAAAGAAAAAGTGTGATACATATTAATATATGTTTTAGTTGAAATAAAGGAAAGCTATTAAAAAGTAATTTTAGAATTTAAAAATGAATAGGATGATATATTTACATTTAACACCATCAAGAATTGAAATGAAATTTCATTCTAATAAAAATCTATTAAGAAAAATAGCAAGAAAAATAATTATTTCTAGAAACATCTTTCTATATTTGAAGTGAATGGTGATCAAATGTATAAATATAACTTCACGCAAATAAAAATTTATCAAGAATGATAAAAAAAAACTAAATAGTTCTAGAAATGTCACGACACAAAACGAAACGTGAGTGGCACCCACACTTAACCTACTAGGTGAGCGAACCAACAAATCTAAACTCCAACATTTACCAATAGTTCAAGCATGCATAACAAAAATAATGTGGAGATCCAAAACTTATGAATGTTAACCATTAAATAAGCTTCTAAAGTTTTAACACTCTATCCCCCAATTCTGGACAGTTACAACCCATCAAGCACATCTATCCTCAAATACTATGTCTAAGAGGAGTAAGAAACCAAAAGAAGTAAAAAGATGGTCCATGCCGAATATTTAACAGCAAAAGAGTGAATGAGAAATCCAGCACGAAGCTAGAAATAATAGTCACCCTGAACTGATGTATAGAGACTAACTAGAGCTCGAGGGCGACGCCTCCTGAAGTCGATGGTACAACTTGCTACACTCCACAAATAAACAAGAGAAACTACAAGTAGGGGTCAGTAAAGGAAAAGTTACTGAGTAGGTATCATCGGCCAACTAAAAATAGAAATCAATATATATAAACATAGGAAAAATCAACTACAATATCACAGGTGGTAAACAACCAACACAATTGAACCATTTGCAACAACACCATAATAGTCACCATCATCACAACATCAAGCACACTATGAGGACCTCATGCCTCCCACACATTACTCATTGGAAAATGGTTCTTTGAGATTAAGTATATTAAGTTACTTCAAGATTTATGCATTTTAATGTCTGTGTCGGAATGTGACACTCCGATCCAATAATACCAGGGGTGCGGGACGTGACAGACTTCGATCCAATTATCTCAATATTTTACTTCATCAAGCATTTTTATTCCAAGGCGTCAATTTTACTAGAGAGGTTCAATTAGAAATTCAACCAATCTTCAAAATTTAGGCAGCCACAAACCACACAATCAAGACAGTACAACGCACAACCACGACAATCTAAGACACACAAAACACATCAAGTACATAGGAGACTTCACAATATTCACTTAATACATAATCAAATTCTTTGAGGTTTATCTACCCCCCTACAGCCCCTACCTGCATCATAATAAAATAGAAATAAACCATAACCACCTGCCACCGAGAACCCGCGAGTGTAAAGCAAACTACTTCTCCAAAACTTTCACTTTCCTGATTGCTTCTGACCCCATTCCCCAATCTATCAAGTATATATCACACAAGGTGGAAGTCACAAGGCCTAAACATTCCAATTATTCTGTGTCTAGTCTATACCCATCAATTCACCTAATCCTATAATCACTTTCTTAAAGTTTAAACCTAATGACAAGTCTTAGCTCTTCAAATTAGCATAATTTTAATGAAATTTAAGTAATTCAATACAACAAATATTTAATTACCTATCACAATATACTAAAACTCTACTTATAGGATGATGGTAAATAGTAAACTTAAAATTAAGCCACTGGTTGCGGAAACCAGTGGCAATCATATACTACAGAAATGCATTCATTATGACATTAGTTAATGATTAGCCAATCATTACTTCAATTGAAAGAATTCAATATCCCAAACAATATAAAAGAATTACATGACATTAAGTCTGTCCAAAAATATAAAGAAACAAACATTCCCCCTTTTCCACAACTAACAAGACCATAATTGCACCTAATCTATACAGAATTCACCGTCTAATTCCACCATCTATATAAATAAACTAGGCGACCGTTCCAAATCCTAATCCTTCAAATATTATTGTTTTTGCTATTAATTGACCAATCATCACGTCCTTCTTCTTAAAACATTACCATAAAATAATCTATCCCTATGTTACACCCTATAGTGAAAGCCGAAGGAGAAAACGTTTCTAATGAATGCTTCTCAATCTGTTTTTGACACAATCCTGCGGCTATTATTTTTTTCCTTCCTTTCTACAGATTATATCACCCTAATTGTAGATCTTAGTAATATAATGGGGTGTAAAGTGACCCCTTATTATTTATAGTATTTCCTTAAAAACCACCAACAACTTAATTATTAAAAAACCCTCCTAATTTCATAATTAGATTATGAATAGTCCAAACCAATTAAGAAACCATTGAAAATTATTTTATGAAAACACAAGCTTAGCCCTCGAAACGATCAAAAGGGTCGTTTACACTAGATACAATTACCATCGTTTCATCTTCGAACGATCAAAAAAAAGAAGGCGAGGGCGAGAAAGAGTACATGAATGTTAAAAGATGTGGATATCTTTTCCTTGCTATCAAACCTCACTCTCCCAAGTGACTATTCAATTGGCCGATCTTCCACGAAATCTAGATAGATGCAATTCCTTTGATTGCAACTTGCGGACCTCCCTATCTAGAATAGCAACAGGCTCACTCCTCATAAGACAGATTCTCATCAAGAAAAACTGAATCCCACCGAATAATGTAGTTTCATCACCATGGCTAGAATTTTGTTTTCAGCGGTTAGACACATTGACAATAACGAGAGTGCACCTCTGACAAGTCTGGAGGCAAGGTAATTAATAGCCACAGTCCCCACACGCTAAGTACTTCAAATGGTCCAATATAACTTAGGACCCTTAGCTTACCTCTATAACCTTTCGATCTGCATATTCCTTTGCCTACTCTGCAGCCTCTTAAAGCTTTCTTGAATAAATTTCACTTTCTCTAATGAATCCTAGAAGATCAGTACCAACGGTCTAACCTCAAATGCATCAAACCAACCAAATGTGGGAACTACATCTCCTCCCATACAAGCCTAAATGGGGCCTAATCAATACTCGAATGATAGCTATTGTTTACGAAAATCTGTAAGGGTAAGAATTTATCCCAATGACCACCAAAATCTATCACACCGCCACAAAACATATCCTCAGCACATTGAATTGTCTCGCTCAGGACTGCCCATCGTCTGAGGTGTGCAAATGCCCAAAAGTTACTAAGATCCCAACTAGCTACTAATTCAACATGTAGGGTCCTCCATAACTTAGAAGTAGGAAATTGGTACCTCTATCTAATATGATGGAAAGTGAAACTCCAGCCAACGAACAATTTTGAGAGATAGAGTTTGGCTAACTTCTTGCATTTGAAGTCATCATTGACCGCACTGAAAAGAGCAGACTTAGTTAACCTGTCAAACAATTACCCAAAGGGATATCATACTGACCCAATGTACTTTGAAGACAACTACAAATTCATTACAATTCTCTCTCACTTCCCATTCAGGAAGGAACTCTCGAAGTGTCCCTCCAGGCATCTGGTGCTTTCATACTTTACCTGCTGACAATTCGGCCTGGGCAACAAAATCCAATTTCACGCTTATTCACTCACACAAAAATGTTATGCTTTAGATTCACAAAAAACTCTTGGTTGCACCGGATGTATAGAAACCTTGAAATATAAGCCTATATAAATAGTGTGAATCAAATAATCCCACGGGGCACAAATTACCCTCCTTAATCATCCAGACGCCTTCTTCACCAATTACTGCCTCTGTAGCCTCTCCTCGCAATACCATATCTAATTCGGCTCAAGCTTCTCGTCAGGCAAACTGATTTCCCTTAATTCTTGTCAAGAAAAGAGATCGTGCACCTCAACGGCCAAAAATCCTCCTTTCTTAGCTACTTCCGCCTCATTGAAATTCATTAGCAAAGTCTGAATCTTTCTAGCCAAGGGCGTCTAGAAACCTGAAGTGGGCTCCTAAATACCCATTGCTCCCTGCTTTTTTTACTAAAGCATCTGCCAACATTAGCCTTTCCGGGGATACAAAATAGTAAAGATCATAGTCTTTCCAATAGTTCCATCCACCTTATCTACTCAAATTCAAATCTTTTCTGAGGTCAAGACATAACTGTAAAACTACGATGATCTGTCATAAACTTCACTTGCCCCAATAGATAATGTCTCCATTGCTTTAGTGTGAATTACAACTGCCAGCCAACTCCAAATCATGGGGCGGCTAGTACGTTCATGCAATTTTTAGTTGCCCTCGAAGCACTAGCCAATTACATTTCTCTCCTGATTAGCACTGCACCCAACCAGAATAAGAGCATCACAAAAAAAATAAAATTCTACCTTCCACTAGACAAGGTAAGAATTGGTTGCAGTAAGTAACAAGTCTTGAGTTTCTTCTGGAAGCTTTCTTCACATTCGTTCGACCATACAAATGGAACATTCTGCTAAGTCAAATTTGTCAAGCCTGGGAGGAAAGCAACTTAGCGATAAAATACCTTGACGAATCGACGGTATAAGTAGCTAAACCAACAATGCTCCTTACCTCTGCAACATCAGTAGGTCTTCCCCGACTCTCACACTGCTCAATCTTAGAATGGACTCCACCATCACTCCATCCTAAGAAACACGTGCCCAAGAAGGACATGAATAGAGCCAAAACTCACCACTTGAGAAGAATTTTCATAGCCTTTCTCCCTTACAACTCCAATCAACTTCTCAAATGTCCAATGTTTTTTTCTGCGCTCTTTGGCAGTATATCAGTATATCATTCAATGAATACAATACAAAGAGGTCCAGATATGGTTTAAAAATCCGTTTCAATTAAGGTAATAAAAGCAGCAAGCAGGGCATTCGTGAAGCCCACAAAAGACTTACTAAGAATTCATAATTGCCATACCTTGTTCGACAAGCAGTCTTGACACGTAAGTTGCCCGTATTTTCACAATTAGATGATAACCAGATCGTAATCATTATAGAAGACACAAGCACCTTGTTAACTGACGAACAAATCTCAATGCCGAGAAATGAGGATTACTTGTTCTTAATTAGTTACCTTATCAGATACTGTAGTCTAGGCACATTCGGAAAACTTCTATCTTTATTCATAGTAAAAAACAGGAGAACCCAGGGGAGCATTCAGTCTAATTTAAAAACCTTTACTACAACCTACTAAGTTGCGGACTTTCACCTCCCGATCTCAGCTGGAGCATTCTATAAGGGAATGGAAATGGGGCGAGTACCCGGCTCCAGATCAATACAAAAATCAATATCCCTATCCGGTGGCATACCAGGAAGGTCGTGGAAACACATCAGAACTTCACGGACTGTCACGACCCAAAATGCGGTCGGAATGGCACCCAACACTTACCTCCTTAGGTGGGTGAACCAAAAAATGTAACCCCAACATATACCAACTTTCAACCATAATTAAACAAAATATAATGCGGAAGGACCAAATCTTATTACTATAACCAATAAACAAGCTTCTAAAGTATATTCAACTATCATCCCCCAATCTGAATCATCACACCAGACAACATCTATCCTCACATTTCTAAAGCTAAGAGATAATAGAAGCTAAAATAGTAAAAAAAAAAGATGTCCATGTCCGAACTTAAGACATCAGACGTGAAGGAAGAGAATCCAGTCCGAGCTAGGAGAATAGCTCCACCTGAAACCTCTAACGGCCTGAGAATGCTAGAGTTGAGGGTGTTGAGTCGAGAGTAGATGGCGCACTTGATTGCACTCCACCCAAATAACAAAACGAAATACAAGTAGGGGTCAGTAAAAGGAACACGTGACTGAGTAGTATCATCGGCCACTCACAATAGAAAGCAAATTATATCAAGTAATATTATAAAATAACTAAATACTCAACATGGTAGCAACAACAAGTACAAAGAACCATGTGGCACAACATCAGCGCACCTATGAGGACTCAAGCGTCCACACCATACTCATTTGGGGAACAAAATAGGTTCTCGATTTTGAGTTTCATGAACTAATTCAAGATTCATCCCTCCAAAATTACAGACTTTTTGCGGAAAGTGAACTCCAATCCCATAATGCTACATGTCGGAACGTGGACACCTGATCACCTAATACTACGTGTCGGAATGTGAAACCAGTATACCTGACTTCGTGTCAAACGTGACACCTGATCACCTAATACTAGTGTCGGAACGTGACACCAGATCCCCTAATACTACGTGTTGGAACGTGACACGCCGACCACTAATATCATAATTTTATTTCATCAGTATTCGTTTTATGCCGAGGTCGTCACCCTCCTAAACGAGAGAATTCAAATTAAAGATTCAACAGTATCGAACCATTCTTAATCCACCACAAATTACACAAGTACAATATAAAACCCACAATCAAGCATATAGAAGACTTTTACATCCACCCAATTACATATCAATCGTATTAAGGTTTTACTATGGAATAGGCAATAAACCTACCCTACCTCCACCAGAAGAATCGGATTAACAAGTTACTTCTCAATGCTTTTGCTTTCCTATTCGTTCTCCCTTTCTCGCTCGTTCTCCCTCTCTTCTGTTCTTTTTATTTCGTCCTTCCAAATTCTTTTTCTTTTACCTAATTATTCATATAATCAATTTTAAGAAGAATGATTTACAAGTCAACCCCTATTATTTCAAGGTTACTTCTTTTAACCCCCAGTAAATATAGTAAACCTCACCCATAATTTCATGAAGTTTGGTATGAATGGTCAAAAACACCCTTTAAAACTTTTAAGACAAGAATTCCGACCAGTCAAGGTACGCGACCTGTGACCAGCCCGCGTGTCTATGACGGTCCTTCTGCAGGAGCCCGTCACAAGATTCAGAGAATAAAATTAGTCAAGGGTTTTGTGACGGTCCGTCGTATCTACGACGATCCGTGCTGCAGCTCAGCGCTTCGCGGAGTTCAAGAGAGTCGATCCAAGGTTACCCAGATTTCAGAGTGAAAGGGTTTGGGCACGAAGACAGCTCGACGGACCGTTTGTGCCTATGACGGTTTGTCCCTTTGTAGTCGAGGGCAATGAGGAGAGCAACGAAAATATATACACAGGTGTGGGACGACGGGGCCAGGACGGTCCGTCGCGTGCATCCGTCGAACCCAGTCAGTTTTATCACAAATGTTCTATGCCGTAATGATAAACAGGTCGTTACACAGACTATCGAAAAGACTCAATCGAAGGTACTTTGGAAGTATCATCCCTAAGATGTGCCAAGAAAAGAAAGCTAAACAACCCTTATAAAATCCTCTTAGCGAAGAAAAGAGATAATATGTGTACAGGGGGGAAGAAATATAGTCCACCCTCCACACTAACGGATCTGTCTAGGCTTGGCCAATGTCACAGTTTTAGCTTACAATCTAAGATTGCCAAAATTTTGGGAAATCCAAGTTCAGACCCAGAATACATCAAAACAACCATTCTCTAGAAATAATCAATATACTAAGTATTTCTCCCACAAAAGTCACAAGGCCACAGACCGTATCACACTCGCGACTATCAACAGACTCACCCACCGGAGTAGAGCACGGAATAGGGCATTGTAAAGCAATTCACAGCTAAATCAAGAACCAAAAGTACAGGGAGGAAACAGAAGAGAGACAGATAAGAGGAAGATACAATGAAAAATTGGATACAGGATCAAACCAATACGGAAAGGCCATGCAATGCCCGACCAAAAGAGTAAATGTGATAACAGCTTAGATTCTCTGCTTCGACCTCCCGCGGGAAAGCCATAACAATGGGTTGGACCCATCACTGTCTGTCCCATTGCCACTTACCAAGCTGCGCTGCAGGTAGGTTCCAACTGGTCGACACCCCAACTGTAATTGGTGACCAACCATTACCTGCCACCACGTCCTATGGAGACGTTACAGACGCCCCATAGATAATCCCCCCCGGTCTCTAATGGTTGGACTACCAGGGGACACCTTAAGAGAAGAGACAGGGGAAAATTAGTAACTGAACAGAGAAGTGAGGAGGGTGGAGGAGGGAATAGGAGAAAGTACGGAAGCGTACAAGAAGGATAGGTAGGATGAAAGAGGGGGAAAAGCAATTGGGGGAAGAAGAGAGAGGCTTTTGCACAATATTTCCTAATATGTACAGCCTCTACACACCCATACACCAATCCGGGAGTCAAAGTAAGGTCTCTGTGAAAAGACGAAGTCTGGAGAGAACCTCCAAACTCAGAAAAAAGGCTTGAGCCGGTCTGCACGACGCTCCCCCAGCTGAAGCTTGCAATGAAGAATGAATAGGACGGGTTGGCCTAACCTCTGAACTCTGGCCCTCTGGAGTAAAGAACCACTAAATCAACTCTCTACGTACGGAATTCTTAAATGTCTCTTCAGTGGTGAAAGTCGTCTGGCTTCACCCCCTACCCTATCACAAAATCAACCACAATCCTGAAAGGTTTTGGAGTGCGGCGGCAGCTAACCTGTAAGGCTGGGGGAATCTACAATCTGACCTCTAATCCTTTCCACACGGCGAATTCTCTCTTGATGGGAATTGAAGAGCCAGAAGCCTTTGAGTGGCCTATAGCTTTACCTAGATAGTGCATGACAATGAAATTGGCCTCATTTTTTTTTTTTTTAAGCCCGCAACAAAACATCCTTCCTTTGCTCTAGGCCTGAGGAACTCATCTCTCCTCTACTCTCAAAGTTCGAGGGGATGATACTTTCCATAAAAAGCTAGAAAAGGAATCGCAATCATAGGTAGTGCTTGGCTGGGTTGACACTCAACATACGAACGACACCACTTTGCAATCTCCTGAAACTTAGGTCACAACTCAACACCGATCGTTCTACTATGTCCCATCTTATGTAACAGATCATTGACAATCAAGCCACGAAAATTATAGGCATTTCAGATTCAGCACCCCTGGTAGACTAGGAGTTCAACTTTAGAATTTTTTCATGAAAAGTCATGCTGCTCACCCTGTCATTACAGACCCTGTAGTACAATCGAGGAACGTGCCTACTTCCAATGATGATCCATGTAGGAAGCCATAGCAGCTGCAGGTGTACACGCTGAACCTGAGGGTGCTGGTGCAGAAAAGAAAAACACTGGACTGCAAGTGTATGGCCCTCCTGACGAGGGTGCACCGCCCGACGACCTGATCTTTGAGAAGGCTTAGAGTCGTGAGCATACCTGTCGGGACCACCGAAAAGAGGTGAATATGCCTAAGCGGTGGCCGGAAACGTCAGGACCGTAGGGGATTGCCATCATGCCTTTGGCAGCACACACGGTAGGAAACGACGTCGGCGGGTCATACACATCGCCCCGGGCGAAGGAACGGGAGGCGCGCGACGAATGCGAGACGCCGCCCCCGAGTGTTTAAAAAGAGTCGCGGCTGATCAGATACCCGCAAGAAGATAAGTTTACGAACCTGATTACCATTCTGGGGTAGGCTGGGGTGGTACTTCTTATCATTGAACCTGATCATTTTCCCATTCCTCACCCTCTCTCACACCTCATCGTCGGTGAGAGGAGTCACTGCTTTATTCCTAGTTGGACCAGGGTGTTTGTCTTCTGCCTCTGGTGGGCGTCCTCCTGCGACCTCTACCAAGTCCTATTGCCAATGCTCTCCTCGAGTTCAAGCCCCAAACCCAATGGTTGCGCCCAAGACGCACCAGTCTTGCCAAGGTGTTGTGTTGGCACAGTTTTTGCTCTAGTTATTTCTAACCATCTGACGACAAAAGGAGTGAGGATGTCAATATACAAATTTTGTATCACCTAGATACCAATTGGATCCAAGTTAAAAGCACAAAAGAAAGAAAGAATGGAGTGTCCTAAGTCTATAACCTATCGAGAAAGTAAAGGTTGTTCCCATACTGTTCATCAAAGAATCTACTAGACTTGTCCTTGGTGATGAGGACCAGCGAAAATAAACGCTATGATACCAAGGTTGCACTACCCAAAACGAATCGTGAGTGGCCCCACACTTAACCACAGGTGAGCGAACAACACAATCTAAACCCCAACATTACCAATAAGTTGCAAACTCATGAAATAAAAAAAATAATGTGGAAAGAGCCAAAACTTATTACAGTAACCAATTTTAAAAAGTTTCTAAAGTTAACCACTCTTCTCTCCAAAATCTGGAAGTCACCCATCAAGAATATCTATCCTCAAATTTAACTAAGTCTAAGGAGTGTTAAGAAACCAAATAAGTAAAAAGATGTACCATGTCCGAATTTCAAACCACATCAAGATGTGGAATAAGAGAATCAGCACGAGAAGAAATAATAGCTCACCTGAACTCTAAGTGCTGGAGACGACTAGAGTGAGGGCGAGTTGAAGTCGTGGTGCATTGCTCATTCACCAAATAACAATATAAGAAAATACAAGTATGGGTCAGTACAAGGAACACGTACTGAGTTCTGAGTAGGTATATCGGCCCAAAAAACTCAAACTAGAAATTCAATATGATATTAAACCATAGTCTCAATAAGCTACAATATCTTAACGGTGGGCAAAAAACATACACATGAACCCTTGAAAAACAACACCCTAATAGGGTACCACCATCAATCACAAACATCAAAACGCACACCTATGAGATAATACATCCACACCATACTCATTTGGAAAAATAGGTTCTTTGAGATTCAAGTATATTACGTTACTTCAAGATTCTTGCATTTTAATGTTATTGTGTCGGAACGTGACACTCCGATCCCATAATACCGTGTCGGAAAATGACCACTACGATCAAATAATCCTGTACATGTCGGACACGTGATTACTCCGATCCAAATTATCTAAGATTTATTTCATTGCCTTCTTATTTAAGGCGTATTTAACTAAGAGAGGGTTCAAGATTAGGAACGCAAAACAATCTAATAATTTTAGGCCAGGCCACCAAAGACAACAACAGAATCAAGACAAAGACAATCCACAACCCACACAATCAAAGACATTACAACCACACAATTTTTTCACCCAAAGTTTTAAAATATGGGAGACCTTTAAATATCACTTAATACATTATAAATCTAGATTGAGGGAGGTTTATCTATCAAATAGAAATAAACCATAAACCTACCTCAGAAGAGAACCAAGTCAAGCACACTACTTTTCTCCAACACTTTCCTTTCCTGATTCTTCCGAACCCTTCCAAATCTATAAAAGGAGATATCACCACACAGGTTGCTAAGCTCACAAGGCCATAAACATTCAGATGTATTCTGTGTGTCTCTAGTCTATACCCATCAATTCACCTATCCTATAATCACTTTCTTAAAGTTTTTTTAAACCTAATGGTTACAGTCTTAGTTCCTTCATTAGCATAATTTTAATGAAATTAAGTAATTCAATACAACAAATATTTAATTACCTATCACAATATATAACTTTTCTACTTAGTAGGATGATGTAGGTTAAAATAGTAAAATAAATAAAAATTAAGCCACTGATTGCGGAAAAAATAGTGGCAATATATACTGCAGAAAATGCATTCATTATGACTTAGTTAATGATTAGCCAATCATTACTCCAATTGAAAGAATTCAATATCCCAAACCATATAAGAGTTTAAATGACATTAAGTCTTTGGTCAACAAATAGAAAGAAAAAAGACATTCCCTTTTCCCAAAAACTACAAGACATAATTGACACCATAATCTATAAAGATTCACCGTTTAATTCCACATCTCTATAATATATATAACATAGGCGACCGTTTTTCCAGCATCCTAATCTTCAAAATATACTTGTTTTTTCTTATTAATTTGGACCCAATCATCACATCCTCTCGTAAAACCTACCATATAATAATCTATTCCCTATGATTACACCATAATATGAAAGCGAAGGAGAAACGTGTCGACCAACTGCTTCTTTAATTGTTTTTGACATCGCGGCAGCTCCCCGGTCCTATTGGTTGGTGGGGCCTCCTTGAGCACAGATCACGTAGTACCCTAAGGGATACCGGAAGAATAGAAGGGGGTAAAGAAAGGGACCCCTGAGGTTATCTTTGAGAGCGGGTCCGTGGAACCACCAACAGAACGTAATTATAAAAACACCCCCCTCATTTTCATAATTATATTCTGAATAATAGTCCAAAAACCCAATTGGAACCTATTGAAAATTATTAGGAAAACACAAGGCTTAGCACTCGAAACGACCAAAAGGGTCGTTCAAGGAACTATGTTTTTTTAGTTATGATAGGACAATCAATCATTGTTGTTATTACTTATATTTAGGAGTACCGGGATAGAGCTACGCATGATGCAGGGGACGAGGACGGGTATGGGTAATGTCGTAAGATGGGTTCGAGTCAGGATACTTACGCAAAAGGCCTACTTTAATATAAATTCAGTAGGTTACAAAAGTTAGAAGCTAATTACTGTACTTGGACGTTAAGTAATATACCTTAAAAGAATATGAGTGTGATGTGTCACGACCCAAAAAAGAGTCGTGAGTGGCACCCTCACATAAACATCTAGGTGGGCGAACCACAATCCTTAAACTCCACATAAACCCAATAGTTCAAACTTATGAATATTGCGGAAGCTCCCAAAACATATTAATGGGTAACCAATTAAATAAGTTCAAAAAGGTACCAGACATTTATTATCCCCAAGAATCTGAAAGTCATCATATCAAGCGCATCTATTTCAAATTACCAAGTCCTAAGAGTGTTGAAAAAATCAAAAAAAGCAAAAAAGGATGGTCCAGGTTCGAAATTATAAAAGAAATCAAGGACAATTGAATGTGAGAAATCCAGCACGAGCTAGAAATATAGCTCACCCTGAAACTATAATGTGGGGGCCTGGAGGACTGGCAAGAGCTGAGGGGGGTCGAAGTCGATGGTACACTTGTGCACGCCATAAAAGAACAACAGAGAACATACCAAGTAGGGGTCAGTACAAGAAGAAACACATACTGATTAAGATCATGGCAACTCAAAAATAGAAGAAACCAATTTATATTAAAAATTAATATAAAAATCAATACAATACCTTACAGGTGGCAAGCAGACGAACAGATGAAACCAGTGACAACAAACACCATAATAGGTATACCATCAAATCACAAAAAATCAGCAAAATCCTATGAGAAGCGTGCTCCACACCATGCTCATTTGAAAAATGGATTCTTGCCATTGATATAGAAAGTTAATTGAAGATTTCTCGTTCATTTAATGTTATGTTTGTGTCGGAAGTGACATTCCGATTTCATTAATATCCGGTGTCGGATGTGATACTCTGATCCCACTGTACGTGCGCACAATGATGGGGACATTCCGATCCATTTAATACGTTCCGGAACGTGGACACTCGGATCTAAGTATTCATTATTTTATTTCATCAAAGCTTCTTTATTCACACGTCATTTTAATAGAGAGGCGGTCAAGATTACAAAATTCACAATCTCATAATTTTGAGGCCAACATCAAACCCACCACAATCCAACCACAAACCACACAATCAAGACATACAACCACCAATCAAGTATATATGAGACCTCTACAATATCACTCAATACATCTCAATCACCATTGAGAGTTTATCTATCAATAGAAATAAATAATACCATAACCTCCACCCAAAGAACCGAAGTTCAAGCACTATCCAATACTTTTATTTCCTCATGCCTATCCCAACCTTTCCAATCCTATCTATATATATATATATAATGCTACGGTGTAGTTGATTAATCTCATCAACACTCATATTATTCATATTATTCTAGACCCAAAACCCCTTTCTATATATTAATTTCCTAAGTTCAAACCTAGGTAGGTCCTTAATTTCCCTAACTAAAATAAATTTAATAAAATTTAAATAATTCAATACACCTAATATTTAATTACCAATCTTAATATTTAAACACATAATTCATTGTATTAATGTTACGGTAGTGCATTAACATAATTCATTTCTCAATTTCAACAATAAAGTATTAATATTATATCATTAATATTATTCCTTTTAATTAAGTCTATCAACCCCATATTCATATATTCCAATAAATTCCCCATCTAGTCCATTTATGAACAACATTTTCATAATATTCTTTCTTCTTACCTCAACCTTGTATCCATTCTTATAAAATTACCACTAAATATCTTAAACCTTACACCTCTTAATTCACTAAAATTACCATAAAAGGATAACTTTCACACTCACATGGACTAATACATAATGATTTCATAAAGTTTGTTTTTACTAATGTTAACCTTTCATTTTGTTCAAACAAATTCTTTCATCATAGTTCTAACATCACAATTGTTCTTATGTCTTAATATTGCCTATCTAACCTTTGTAGAAACATTGCTGTCTCTATTAATAAACACAATTCATCTTAAACTACTCAACAGACCGCACACTTGTTCTTTTCATGGTATCATTTAAATTAAAATAACCATAATAATAATACTCACTGGAAATAGTTTTACAATCCAGTACGGCCAATTTGCTACATTTATTGCATATCCCTATCCTCCAATTCAACTTTATAATAAAATATATAAAAGAATATGACTGCCATAGAACCCATATCCAAGTACAAATTTTTGATAACCTGAATGAGATACTTGCTTCTTGACTGCTCATGTAAGGTTTTCACCGCTAAACCTTATTCCTCTTTTTCAGAATATTTCGCTCTAAGTAATTATATGACTTATTATAAGAGTGGTGAAAGTGACCCACTATTTATTTTACTATTATTTTCTTTCCCCATCAAATAAATATATTATTAAAACTATCCCACTAATTTCATAACTATAATTATGAATAGTACAAAACACCCATTAAAAATCTATCAAAAAGTATTCATCGAAGAAAAAGTTATAGTGCTCAAAACAACTGAATGGGTTGTTACAATAGATATCAATTTACCCATCGTTCGTCCTCGAATGATCAAAATAAAGGCGAGGGAATGAAAAGGTACCTGAGTCTCACTCTCCCAATTGGACTCTTCAACTAGCCGATTCTTCCATTGAACCTTGATAGATGCAATCTCCTTTGACCTTAATTTGCGGACCTCCCTATCTAGAATAACTACAGGCTCCTCCTCATAAAACATATTTTCATCAAGCAGAACTGAATCCCAACGAATAATGTAGTTTCCATCACCATGGTATTTTTTAAACATAGACACATGAAATATCGAGTGCACTCCTGACAACCCTGTAGGCAAGGCCAATTCATAGGCCACCTCTCCCACGCGCTTCAGCACTTCAAATGGACCAATATACCTCAGACTAAGCTTATCTCGCTTACTAAACCACATCACACCTTTCATGGGTGAAACCTTCATCAAGACTTTCTCACCCTCCGTAAATTCGAAGTGCCTAACCTTTCGATCTACATACTCCTTCTGCCCGCTCTGAGCTGCCAAAATCTTCTCTTGAATGAATTTCACTTTCTCTAATGATTCCCTTAAAAGATCAGTACCCCAAGGTCTCACCTCAAATGCATCAAACCAACCAATGGGAGACCTACATCTTCTCCCATACAATTCCTGAAATAGGGTCATATAATACTCGAATAATAGCTATTGTTGTACGAAAACTCTCCTAAGGTTAAGAATTTATCCCAATGATCACCAAAATCTATCACACACGCACGAAGCATTTCCTCCTGAACTTTAATTGTTCGCTTTGACTTCCCATCGGTCTGAGGGTGAAATGCAGTAATAAGATCCAGTCTATTACCTAATTCATCATGTAATATCCTCCATAACTTAGAAGAAAATTGCGTACCTTTATCTGATATGATGGAAAGTGGAACTCCATGCAATCGAACAATCTCAGATACATAGAGTTTGGCTAACTTCTCTGCACTGTAGGTCATCTTGACCGGAATGAAGTGAGCAGACTTAGTTAACCTGTCAACAATTACCCAAATAGAATCAAGCTTACCCAATGTCTTTGGAAGACCAACTATGAAATTCATTGCAATTGTTTCCCACTTCCATTTAGGAATGACATTCTCTGAAATATCCCTCCAGGCCTATGGTGTTCATACTTTACCTGCTGACAATTTGGGCATTGGGAAACAAAATCAACAATGTCACGCTTCATTCTACTCCACCAATAATATTTCTTTAGATCACGACACACCTTGGTTGCACCAGGATGTATAGAATACCTCGAACTATGATCCTCTACAAGAATAGTTTGAGTCAAATCATCAATACGGGGCACACATACCCTTCCCTTAATTCTCAAGACACCTTCCTCATTAATTACTGCCTCTTTAACCTCTTCTCACAATACTATATATCGAATTCGGTTCAGCTTCTCATCATTAAACTGCTTTCCCTTAATCTTGTCAGAAATAAGATCTGCCATCCAACAGCTAAATCTCCTTTCCTCAAGTACTTTCAGCTCATAAGTGATTAGCAATAGTCTGAACCTCTCTACGGCAATGGCCGTCTAGACACCTTTAAGTGGGCTAAACTAACTACCCATGCTCCGGTGGGTTTTTTTTACTTAAGGCATCTGCCCAGGCCACAAAACATTAGCTTTTTCCAGGATGATATACAATAGTAATATCCTAGTCTTTCATAACTCCATCCACCTCCCCACGCCTCAAATTGAAATCCTTCTCATAAAGACATATTGTAGAAGACTATGATATTTGTCTAAACTCACACTGACCCCATATAGATGTTCCTCCACTGCTTCACTGCGGCAACTACAAACGCACTGCCAAACTCCAAATCATGGGTCAGAAAGTTACTTCTTTCCACTTCCATTCAGATTGGGCCTTCTCTAAATGTCCCTACCAGCCTCTACTAGTGTTCATACTTTTACCCTGCTGACAAATTTTGGTCAATAGCGAAACAAAATCCAACAATGTCAATGCTTCATTCTACTCACCAATAATATTTCCTTTAGATCCGATACATCTTGGTTGCACCAGGAGTATAAAATACCTCAAACTTGAGCCGCTACAAGAGTGGTGATCAATATCATCAACCAAAACACGACTGGGCACACATCCCTTTCTTATTTCTCAGAGGCCTTCCTCATCATAACTGCCTCTTTAGCCTCTCATCATCAATACTAATCTCGAATTCGATTCAGTTTCTCATATGCCAACTGCTTTTTCCTAATCTTATTAAGAGGAGATCTTGCCTCTACCAAGCCAAAAATCCTCCTTTCACAGTACTTTGAGCTAAATTTTAGCCCTAGTTTAAACCTCTCTAGGCCATGAGGCTAGAAACTTGTAAGTGTGTAACTACCCATGCTCCCTGCTTTTCTACTTAAGACATCTGCCACAAACTCCTCTGCCTCAACTTCAAATCCTTAGTAAAGACAATATTGTAAACTACTATGACTCCTGTATAATTTCACGACTTGACCCCATATTGATAATGCCTCCCTGCTTCAATGCGAATACAATTGCATAGAGCAACTAAAAATATGGGTGGATAGTTCGCTTCATGCAGCTTTCAATTGCCTCGAAGACATAAGCATTAATTCCTCGCCTGCATTAGCACTGCACCCAAACTAGAATAAGACGATGCAGCATCCCAATAAAAATAATAAAATTTTTCCCCCTTCCACTTCCCCCTAATCCACTGCTAAGGCAAGAATTGGTGCAGTAGTCAACAATATATTGGGTTGCACGAAGGTTACTTCCCTTAGTCAAACCATACAACTGTAACATTCTGCTTAGTTGAACTGGTCAGCTAGAAAGCAATAGAAGAGATCCCTTACGAATCTCCGTTAGTAGCTATCTAAACCACAAAGCTCCTTACCTTTGGAAATACTAGTAGGGTCTTACCCAACTCTTTAGCTGCTTCAATCTTTAGAAAAATCCACAATCACTAAACTTTAGACACACAAGCCCAAGAAGGACACTGCATCGAGCCCAAACTCACACTTGGAGAATTTGCTTAAAACTCCTTTTCTCCCTTAAAGTTCCATACAATCTCAAAGCTCTCATGTTTCCTTTCCTACTCTTTGAGTATATCGTATATTATCAATAACTACCATAACAAATAGGTCCATATAGGGCTTAAAAATCTCGTTCATCATCAGGCTCATGAAACCTAGCAGGGGCATTCGTAAACCCAAAGACATAATACGAGTTCAGAATGCCCATAGTCCCGGTCGAAAGGCATAGTCTTTGGAAACATCTGTTTGCCCGTTTTTTTCAATTGATGATAATTGACGTCAAATCAATTTTAGAGAAGGCACAATCACCTTGTAACTGATCGAACAAATCATCAATGCGAGGAATGGGATATTTGTTCTTAATAGTTACCTTATTCAGCTGCCTTTAGTCTATGCACATTTGAAAACTGTCATCTTTCTTCTTCACAAATAACAATGGAGTACCTCAGGGAGATGCATTCGGTCTAATAAAACCTTTACCTAACAACTCCTAAAGTTGAGCCTTTAACTCTATTAACTCAGTTGGGGACATTCTATAAGGTGGAATGGAAATGGGGGCGAGTCCCCGACTCTATGTCAATACAAAAATCAATATCCCTATCTGGTGGCATACCAGATAGGTCTGCAGGAAAAACATCAAAATCAACTATCTCTAGAATAATCAAATCAACATATGCATTGCTTCCCACAAAGGTCACAAGGCAAGACCTATACACCTTCTCAACATTCACATACTCACCCAAAGGGGTAGAGACATGAATAGACATGTCAAGCAAATCATAATGTAAATCAAGACAAGTAGCGAATGAGGAAGATACATATGAAAATTTGTTTCCAGGATTAAATAATATAGAGGCCATGCAATCACCGACCAGAAGAGTACCTGTGATAACAGCATCAGATTTCTCTGCCTTATACCTCCTGGGAAAGCATAACAATGGACCCTATCACCTGTCTGTCTATTGCCCCTACCAGGCTGTCCTACAGTAGTTCCAACCTGCCCACCACCCCGACTAAACTGGTGACCACCATTACCTTGTCCATCACGTCCTCCAGAATGACAGCCTCTACCATGACCACCTCTTCATCTAACTATTGAGGATTTGTAACTCTGCCTTGGACAATATTTCCTAATATGTCCAGCCTCACCAAATCCATAACAAGTCCTGGAGTCAAGTTTAGGTTTTTGTGAAAAAGAAGAAGTCTGGAGATAACTCTGAACTCAGAAAAAGGGTGACTGGTCTGCGGTGGACCCTTAGCTGAAGCCTGCAACGAAGACTAAATAGGACGGGCTGGATAACCCCCTGAACTCTATCCCTAGCTAGACCAGGTGTTTGTCCTCTGTCTATAGTGGGGGTCCTCTCGAAACCTCTACCACGGCCTCTTGCCATTTCTCCTCCTCGAGTTACAATCCCAATGATTGGCTACGACGCACCCTGCCTTGCCGGTGTTGATGTTGGCACATTTGTTGCTCTAGTTCTAACCATCTGCGAAATAGATTGAGAAGGTTAGATATCAATTTGTATCACCTAGATACCAATTGGATCCAAGTAATAACACGAAAGAAAGAAAAATATGAGTTATCCTAAAGTAATATAGCCTCTCGAAGAAAAGTAATGGCGTCCCCGTACCATTTCGCATCCCCGTACAATGCTGCAAGACACTACTACCTGTCCTTGTGTGATGAGATCATCTAACCTAATGCTGTGATACCAAGTTTGTCACGACCGAAAATGAGTCGTGAGTGGCACCCACACTTAACCTCCTAGGTGGGCGAGCCAACAAATCTAAACTCCAACATAAACTAATACTTCAACTTATGAACATGGCGGAAGCTCCAAAACATATTAATTGACCAATTACATAAGCTTCAAAAGTTTATACATTTATTATCCCCAAAATCTGAAGTATCATATCAGGCATCTATTTTCAAATTACCAAAGTCGATCTAAAGGTTTAAAAACAAAAAAATCAAATACCAAAAAAGGATGGTGCCATGTTCCGAATTTAAAAGACATCAAGACTTGATGTGAAACCAGCACGAGCTATGAACATCTTCACCCTGAACTATAAGTGTTTGTGATACTGGCTAGAGTCTGAGGGCGGGTCCTAAGTCGATGGTACACTTGCTGCACTCCAATAAAAGAAAAAAAAGAACATACAAGTTAGGGGTTAGTCACAAGAACATACTGAGTAAGCACATAGGCCAACCAAAATAGAAACCAATTTATATTAATCAGAATTAAAATCAACTATAATACTTAACAGGGGCAATAAAGAACACTGAACCATTGACCACACCATAATAGGACACCATCAAATCACACATCAAGCAAACCCTATAGGAATCATGCCTCCACAACCATGCTCATTTGAAAAATGGATTCTTTGACATTGAGTATATTAAATTAATTGAAGATTTCTTTCCTTTAATGTTATTGTGTCGGAACGTGACACTCCGATTTCATAATACCGTGTTGAAACATGACACTCCGATCCCATATACTGTGTCGGAACGTGACACTCCGATTCCATAATACCGTGTGAGAACGTGACACTCCGATCCAATTATGTCATTATTTTATTTCATCAATCCTTCTTTATTCAAGGCCTCATTTTAATAGAGAAGGTTCAAGATTAGAAATTGAACAGTCTCATAATTTTTAGGTCAAGCACAAACCACACAATCAAGACATACAACCACACAATCAAGTACATAGGAAACTCTACAATATCACTCAATACATATCGATCACTATTGAGAGTTTATCTATCAAATAGAAATAAACCATAACTTACCTCCACCTAAGAACCGAAGTCAAGCAAGCTATAATACTTTTTATTTCCTCAACACCTCCCGAACCTTTCCAATCTATCTAGTATATATATTCATAACGTGTCAGTTGACAATTCCATAAACACTCAGATTATTCTATATTTAGTCTAGATCCAAAAACTCACTTATCTATATAATCAATTTCCTAAAGTTCAAACCTAAGGGTAGGCCTTAATTTCTCTAATTAACATATATTTAATGAAATTTAGATAATTCAATACACCTAATATTTAATTATCTATCTCAATATATAAACACATAAATCATCGTGTGATAAAAAAATATAATAATAGATCTTTGAAACTGAAGCCACTAGTTACGAAACCAGTGGCGATATACTTCTGACACCAACACTAAGGGATCCTAATGTTACAGTAGTGCAATTAACGTAATTCCTTTCTCAATTTTAACAATAAAATTTAATATTATATCGATTATAATTTATTATCCTTTACTTAATTCTACATACAATTTCTATCACCCATATTCATATATTCCCACCGAAATTCGCCAATCATTACGTCCCAATTATGAACTAATTTTTCATAATTATATTCTTTCTTACCTGCACTGTAGCCAGATACTCCCTATAAATTAAACACACACCTAAATTGTCTTAAACCTTACAACTGCTCATATTCCACTAAATTCGCCTTAAAAGGTGACTTTCACAAATCCACATGGACTACTAAATAAGTTTCATAAATTTTGTTTTAACTAATGTTACCAATTTTCTTTTGTCCAAACAACTGTCATTCATAGTTCTAACAATCACAAATTGTTCTTATGGTCAATATTGCCTACCACCTTTATTATAAACAATACTATACGTCCTCTGTTAATAACCAAAATTCATCAAAACTCTACCACCACACACTTGTTCTTTCCAGGTATCATTTAAGTTAAAAGAACCATAATAATAATACGCACTGGAATAGTTCTACAATCCAGTACGGTCCAATTGGCTAGCTTTATGCATATCAACTATCTTATCTTCCTTCCAATTCAACTTTAATAATAAAATATATAAATAAATATGACCATGCACATATAATCAAATCCAATTAAAATTTTGATTCCCGAATGAGATCACTGCTTCTTGACTGCTCAGGTAAAGGTTTTCAAAATCAACCGCTAAAACCCTTATTTTCCCCTTGTCAGAATATTTCCTCCTATATTAATGACTTATTATAAGAGTGGTGAAAGTGACCCACTATTTCTTTTAACTATTATTCCCATTAACTAATAACTTAAAAATTATTTATTAAAATCCCCCCCCTAATTTTCATATTATAATTATGAATAATCCCAAACCCCATTACAATCTATCGAAAGAATTTCATCAAAGACAACATTCTAGTGCTCAAAACAACTGAAATTGGTTTGTTTACATGTGATAAAATTAATAATATATCTTAGACTTGAATTGAACGAATAAAAAATCATTTTTAATATTGACAAATAATATTTAAAACGATCTCAAAAAGTAATTTTACAAATAAAAGATAATTTTTTTTTTACTTTTATTTGGTTTCGAACATAATTTAATCCTGACATTTACTAATGTAAATTTGGTTTAAATTCAAAGTTGACAGGTCAAAATGTGATATTTTTCTATATGTAGAAAATGAAGTTGAGGACGATAAAGAAAATATGGTCATTTTCATATATATTTTATTTTCAAAATTTGTCTAAATATTTCTCAGTGAACTTAATAAACTTTCCTGCATAGTTTGCAGACTATTCTAGAAACTATATGTTTATAGATTTTCTAGAACTAAGCCATGATACCAGTAACATAATCCTAACAACTTCTTCATTTCCATTCACTCTAACAAATCTCCATATCCTCCCCTCTCATGTCTTATACCGAATAAAATTTCTCGCTATTTATTTTTATTTTCATCCTTAATTCGGAAGATCAATACGCAACTTTTTTTTTTACTCATTACACACCTCCTTTGGTTAATTCTCTATATAATGACCCTACTTTTGTAAAACAATTATAAAACAAAAGTAAAATTCACTATTTCTCAGTGAACACATCAATTTTTAGATTTGTCCATATAACAAATTTACAACAAAATTTAATTGATTCACATTTTCCAAACATTCTTATGAAAATGGACAAATTAACTTTTTAAATCAAACATCAATCACAAGTGCAATTCTCAAAAGACATAATTCATAAGGAATACATCCATGGGCAAGCTCTTCAATAAAAATAATTCAAAAATTTTGGAGCATGTTATGTCCTTTCCTTTGGTTCTCCTTAGACTTTTCAATTTAACGGTGTTGCTTTTTTTTTTTTGGATTGTAAAATTATTTTTTTGAAGAGAAAAGACATGATGAGACACCTGAAGCTGGTCCGAATTGTTAAAAGACACCTAACTATGGCATCTGTCCATTCCGAACATATGTTATTAAAACAATCATTTTTTGATCAATTCCAAAAAAAAAAAAAAAAGAAAAAATTTTTAAAATGGCAAGTGTAATCACACCCCATCATTGTGGCGAAACACGTGTTATTCAGTTGAAATCTTATTTTTTTTCATTTTACTTTTTCTTTATTCTTTCTTTACTTTTTTGACTTATTTTAGTTGTTATTATTTTTATTTAATTTCATTTCAATTTTAAATTCATCTTCCACCCCAAACTTTCATCAAAGCTTCCTCCATTTTCTTTCTTTTTTCTTCTTCTTCACCGTCTATCCTCACCTACCCCACACCCCTATCAATTTGAGACCCCTCCATTTTCTCTCTTTCTTCTCTTATTTGGTCAAAATCGTACTTTCCAAATTAAACTATTTTTTAGACTTTGGTTGAGTTTATTGATAACAAAGCTACTTATTTTTCTAAGTAAGATCAAATTTTGAAGGTAATCCCATCATTTAATTTTATCTCATTTTCATATAAATTCAAAACTCGAATGATAATTTGAGAAAGCAATAAGAATTCCTCCGAAATTGAAAAGTTTAATTAGAATTTGGATAAAAAACTAAATAAGTTACTAATCATCTTGAAATCTAATCGGTTTATCACTTTTTCACATGTAATAAAATATCTAGATATTAATTATAACACTGAAGATCGTTACACTAATGTGAATAAGAGAGATGGAGTTGTGGTAAAAAGTGACATTGAAAGTGATAAGTTAATGAATATGACAATGAATTTTTGAAGAAGAAGGAAGAAAGAAAAAGAAAAAAATAATAAGGAGAAAAAGTTAAAATAATAAGAAAAATAAAAATATATATTTTATAGTAAAATTCTTGTAAAAATAAAATTATATTCATTTTTTTAGTTTGTTCACGCTCTTTAAGTGAGTGTATACACTCTCTATGCCAGGTGGATAAAAAATAATATAATAATATCAGTTCATGATTGGTTAGGGGGGTAATAGGACACTTGCGTAGTTTAGGTGTCTTTTTAAAAATTTGGGACAACTTCATGTGTCGCTTTATGTCTTTTCTCTTTTTTGAAATATCTACACTTGATTTCACTTTTTATGTATAATCCCAAAACTCGCTAACATTTATGTCAAAATTCAATTCATTGAGAAACATATATTTATTTATTACTATTATTTTATCATCAGTTAAAATCATTTTAAATAAGCAAGTATATCAATAATTTATTTAACTACCTCATGTTACATTAACTGATTACTGGCAATATATATTTATTAACTTTTGTTAATAATT
Source organism: Solanum habrochaites (assembly GCA_027704765.1). NCBI lineage: Eukaryota > Viridiplantae > Streptophyta > Magnoliopsida > Solanales > Solanaceae > Solanum > Solanum habrochaites. The sequence goes on from JAKWJA010001179.1 coordinate 34,576, forward strand.
TTGAAATTCTCATTATTTCGAGATACAACATTCCTCTTCAGGTATATAATTACTTTAGAGAAATTCTTTCCTTACCATCTTAAATTGTTTCTCCTGATTTAATGAATATAAAGACTAAATATAAAGTCGTAATTTTTTTTCATCTTTTTAATCATTTGTAAAGAATGATATGATTCATTCTAATATTTTGTCAAGTAATCATATTTTGTTTGTTAAACACCTATAATTTTTTTTGTATAGGTTTACTAAAAACTAATCTAAGATGGGATCAAGTACGATATTATAAATATATTAAGAACTTTATATTATAATTATTTCTTGAATGATTTTTAATTAAAATAGCAAAATGATTCTTCCAAAAATTAATATTTAAGTAATTCAAATCTATATTTTGACATATATTAGTCATTGAAGCATCTAATGTATTATCTTTTATCCTTATTATAGTTTATTTGAAAATGTCAATTTTTCTGTTCCGAACTAATTCAATTACTATTATAATATATATAATGTTGTTGTCACGACCCAAATCGGTTCGCGACTGGCACCCCACACTTACCCTCCTATGTGAGCGAACCAACCAATCTAAACCTTAACATTCAATATAATATCACAGAAAGTAATGCGGAAGACCGTAAACTTATTAATAAAAAACCAATTCAATAACTTCTAAAATTCAACATCTATTATTCCCCAAATCTGGAAGTCCATCCACCCACAAGAACTCTAATTATCAAACTACTAACAAGAGTATTCAGAGCTAAAATAACAAAGCTAGTCTATGCCGGCCCGAACTTCAAGGCATCATTACATGAGGAAGGGATCCAGTCCAAGCTAAAGCCTAGCTCCCCTGAGATCCGGTGTGACGAAGACTGGCAGAATTGCTGTTGAGTTGAAGACGACGGCACGTTTGCTGGCACTCCACAACTAAACAAGAAGAACCATAAAAGTAGGGGGTTGTACAAACCACAAGTACTGAGAGATAGCATCGCCAACTCAAAATAGAAAGCAATATCTCTCAGATAATAAACTCATACAATCAACTAATATCTTACATTTGAATAGCAACTAAGTATAAACATCATTTTAATATCACCGATCATATCATGAGACTCAAACCTCTTCCATCCATACTCGTTTGGGATACATGTTCTTTAGATTGAGTATATTTAATCACCATCTTTCAGATGCATTATCTTTATTCTCTTGTGTCGGTACGTGACCCTTCCGATCCTCTACTACTGATGTCGGAACGTGACTCTTCCGATCAACCCTACTACTATTTTCGAACGTTACACTCTGATCCCCTAATCAATGTGTCGGTACGTGACAGCTTACGCCGATCCCCTACATCTACTGTGTCGGTTAGTGAAACCCTTCCCACTAAATCTATGGTCGGTAACGTGACACTCTGTCCAGCTAATCTCATTCTATTAATTCATCAAGCCTCGTTTATATCAAGGCATCATCATTAACAAAGGTTAGGTTTTTATCAAGATTTGGGATTCAATAGCTTCATCATGCTTGTTTCATCACAACATATCTATGTAAAATCACATCAATGCAACACCAATTAAGCATAAAGAAGACTCTATAATACTACCCCCAACACATATCATTCGCTATTTAAGAGTTTTACTAGAATTTGTAAAACCACAACCTACCCTCCACCGAAGATTCGTGATCCCAAGCAAGCAAATTCCCAAGCTTGTGTGTTTCTCCGTTCGACCCTCTCTCTAATCGTTTCTCTTTCCTTCTCTTTGTTCTTTCTATTTTCTTTATTCAAAACCTCTTTCTTTTAATTTACCTAATAAGTATATAATTAGGATAAAAGATGGCAATAATCACCCACTAATTAACTAAGGTACCTCTTTTAATACCCCCAAGTATTAGACTTATTAACATTAACCCTCCTAACTTTTATATTAAGCAGGAATAGTAAAAAACGCCCGTAAAACGTATAAAGAACTCTGATCCCTCAGACTGGGATTGCGCAACCTTCGACGGGCCCGTCGGTCCTGCGATTGTCTGTCCTGCAGGTCCGTCGCAGGTCCCAGAGAGTGGATTTCACTGGGAAGACTCTGTGACGGTCCGTCCACAAATCACCACGATACCTGTGACTGGTCCTCTGCCCATTTCGTTACGAGTTCATGAGTCGATTTCAGTAACCCATTTCAGATTTTTCCAAGTGTTTTTTGAACGAACTCTGCACGTCCGGCGTGCCCATGACGGCTCGTGGGTCCTTCCCTATACTATTTTTCCAGATAAATCTGCTCTCAAAACGACTACACAAAAGGGTCGTTCCGTTGTCAATAACATTCATCTTCAATATACACATTACTTTAAGAAAGTAATTTCTTTCCTTCCATCTTAAATTAATTCTCCTAATTCTAATGAATATAACTAACAATAGAAATCGTAACTTTTTTTTTAATCTTTTTATCATTTCGTAAAGAATAAGATGATTCATTCTAATATTTTTTCAAGTAATCATGATTTTTGTTTGTAAACGCCATAATTTTTTTATAAGTTTACTAAACCTAATCTATAATAGGATCATATACGAAATTATTAATAATTAAACTTATAACTTATAATCTATTTTCTTGAGTAATTTTAAATAACTAGAACAAGAATTTCATTAATTAATTATTTAATTCAAATATATATTTTTGACATGATATTATCATTGAAGCATCTAATTATTATTGTTATTATCTCTTATTATAATTATTTTGAAAATTTCAATTTTTTCTATTTCGAACCTAATTCAATTACTATTTATAAATATATCTAGAATGTTGTAATAACATTCATCTTCAGGTATACAAATTATTTTAGAAGAAAGTTTTTTCCTTACCATCTTAAATTGTTCTCCTAATTCTAATGAATATAAAGACAAAATATAAAATCGTAACTTTTTTTTAATCTTTTTATCATTTCGTAAAGAATGAGATGATTCGTTCTAATATTTTTTAAGTAAGTCGTTAATTCTGTTTGTTAAACACCTATAATTTTTTTATAAGATTACTCAAAACTAATCTATAGATGGGATCAGTACAAAAATTATTAATATATTAAGACTTATAATTATAATTTATTTTCTTGAATGATTTTTAAATAAAATAGAAAAAGAATTTCATTAAATTAATTATTTAATTCAAATATATATTTTTGTTATGATATTAGTCAATGAAGCATCCAATATATTATGTTATTATCTCTTATTATATTTATTTGAAAATGTCAATTTTTCTATTCGAAACTAATTCAATTACTATTATAAATATATATAATGTTGTAATAACATTCATCTTCTGGTATACAAATTACTTTAGAAGAAAGTTCTTTCCTTACCATCTTAAACTGTTCTCCTAATTCTAATGAATATAAATACAAAATATAAGATCGTAACTTTTTTTAATCTTTTTATCATTTCGTAAAGAATGAGATGATTCATTCTAATATTTTTTCTAGTAAGTCATTATTTTTGTTTGTTAAACACCTATAATTTTTTTATAAGTTTACTCCAAACTAACTCTATAGATGGGATCAGTATGAAAATTGTTAATATATTAAGACTTATAATCATAATCTATTTTCTTGAGTGATTTTTAAATAAAATAGAAAAAGAATTTCATTAAATTAATTATTTAATTTAAATATATATTTTTTACATGATATTAATCATTGAAATATCTAATATATTATTGTTATTATCTCTTATTAAATTTATTTGAAAATGTCAATTTTTCTATTCGAAACTAATTCAATCACTATTATAAATATACATAATGTTGTAATATTGAACTCGTAAATGAACCTTTCATTACGAATTAGTTGATAAATGATTAGTATTTTATCAAATGTAAAGCTTATGGTGCAAATATTACAAAAAGAAGATGATAACATTATAGAAAATAAATACCACTTGTGAAAATATATGAAGATCGATAAACTTTTTCAAATATATCAACATTTTATATGTTACTCGAATGTGAAATGTTTTAACTCACAATCTAACGCAATTCTCTATTTCTTTGCTGCGTAGAGTTTTTAGAAATTTAACTTTCTCGATTTAGATTGTAACGATGCATTTATGTCACATAAACATCTGAAAAAGATTATTAAGTAGTATATTGAAGTTGTTTACTGTAAAAAAAAAAAAGGTATAAAGTATAGAAATATCATATATTTAGAGGCTAATTACATCCTATCGTAGAAGTTTTCTCAATTACAAAGATCTCAACTTTTTTGTTGCTCTCGAATACATTTCTTGGTTGTCTGATACATTACTAATGATATATATTATTTCATGGAGGGATGTAACCAAGAGGGGATAAAAATATATCCGAGAGGGAATTATGATATCTTAAGTTGTGAATTTATGTAATTTTTTTAACAAAATATATGAAATTATATTGGGTCTGTATCACGGGCCATAAATTATGTAGTTTCTATTATATAGAAGAGTGAAGTGGTAGGACGACCAAGGGTAAAAATATAATTTCATTATAACAAAAATGTATTAAGAAAGATAGTAAATAATTCTAGAAACATCTTTCTTTGTATGAAGTGAATAATGATAAAGGGTAAAAATGTAATTTCACGCTAACAAAAATCTACCAAGAATGATAACAAGAAAATTAAATATTTCTAGAAACATATTTAGATATTGTTATTACTATTAATTTAACTTGTTATTACTACTTTTTTTGTGAGTCATTCTAATATTTATTCATTACTCTATTTTACTATTACTTTAATCTAAACTCTTAATATTTTTTCTATTTATTGTGATTATCAAAAATGTCTACTTTAGTATGAAAATACATTATGAATTAATTATTTTCACCTTTAATTTTGACTCTAATTTATATACTTAAAAATAAGTAAGTGTGATAAAATTAATAATATATATTAGATTGAAATAAAGAAAAAATGTTAAAAAATAATTTTACAAAGAAAATGAATAGGATGATATATTTGTATTTAAGACGACAACAAATGAAAATATAATTTCATTCTAACAAAAATCTATTAAGAAAAATAGCAAGAATAATGAATAATTCTATAAACGTCTTTCTATATATGAAGTGAATGATGATCAAAGGCAAAAATATAACTTCTCGCAAATAAAAATCTATCAAGAATGAGAACAAGAAAACTAAATGGTTCTAGAAATATTTTTAGTTATTATGATTACCATTAACTCATTTCGTTATTACTTCACCTGTTTTATGACTTATTGTGATATTTACTCATTAATCTATTTTACTATCACTTTATTTTAATTATTGATATTTTTTCTATTCATTATATTTTCTACAAATGTCAACTTTAATATAAAAAATTATTATTTAAAAATATAGTTAATTACATTTAATTTTATTTTTGCTCTAATTAATATATCTAAAAAGAAATAATTAAGTGTAATAAATTAATAATGTATATTATATTGAAATTTAAGAGTAAATCAAAATTAGTTGTGATGTTAAAAAAAATAACATTTTAAAAAATGTCAAAAAGTTACTTTACAAAATAAAATGAATAGGATGGTATATTTGCATTAAAGTAAACTAAAAATATTTACTAGATTATAAATGGCTAGTTCTTCATTATAATATATAATCATAATTTTACTTTTATTTGATTTCAAACATATTAACCTGATGTCACGACCCAAAGTGAGTCGTGACTGGCACCAACACTTAACCTCCAAGGTGGGCGAACCAACAAATCTAAACACCAACATATATCAATAGTTCAACTATGAATAACAAAAATAATGCGAAATCTCCAAAACTTATTAAGTAACCAATTAAATAAGCTTCTAAAGTTTAATACTTATTATTCTCAAAATCTCAAAGTCATCATATCAAGGACATCTATTCTCAAATTACCGAGTCTAAGAGTATTTAAGAAACCAAAATAAATAAAAAGATGGTTTATGTCTGAAATTCAAGGACATCAAGACGTGAATGAGAGAATCCGGCACGATCTAGAAATAATAGCTCACCCTGAACTTTGATGTGGTAGAGACTAGCTAGAGGCGAGGGCGAGTCGAAGGCGATGGTACACTTGCTGCACTCCACAAAAGAACAACGAAGAAAATAAAAGTAGGTGTCAGTACAAGGAACACATACTGATTAGGTATCATCAACCAACCCAAAATAGAAACCAATATATATTGAAAAATAATATAAAATCAACTACAATACTCAACAGGTGGCAAGCAACAAAAAACATGAACCAGTGACAACAATAGGTCCACAATCAATCACAATATAATGTACACTTATGAGGACCCATGCCTCCACACCATACTCATTTGAAAAATGAATTTTTTGAGATTGAGTATATTAAGTTAATTCGAGATTTCTTTCCTTTAATGTTATCGTGTTGGAACGTAACATTCTGATCTCATATACCGTGTTGGAACGTGACACTCCTATCCCATAATATCGTGTCAGAATATGACACTCCGATCAAATAATACCATGTCGGAACATGACACTCTGATCCAATTATCTCATTAATTTATTTTGTCAATCCTTCATTATTCAAGGCGTCATTTTGATAGAGAGGATTCAAGATTGTAAATTCAACACCAAGCACAAACCACACAACCAAGATATACAACCACACAGTCAAGTACATAGGAAACTTCACATTATCATGCAATACATATCAATCGCTATTGAGAGTTTATCTATCAAGTAGAAATAAACCATAACCTACCTCCACCGAAGAACCGAAGTCAAGAAACTACTTATCCAATTCCTTCCCTTTCTTTAACGCCTCTGAAAGTTTCCAACCTATCAAATATATTGTCAAGATCCAAAGCGAGTCGTGAGTGACACCCACACTTAACCTCCTAAGTAGGCAAACCAACCAATTTGACCTAACTTACAAAATACAAGCATAACGCGGAAGCTAAAAATCTTACTAGATATCATTTCCAAAACTTGAAAGTCATCACATCAAGGACATCTAATCTCCAATACTAAGTCTAAGAATATCAAATACACAAAAATAGATGAATAAAATAATAGGTGTCCGAAAGTATAGGACATCATGTCATGATCGAGAGAATCCAACATGAGCTTGAATGAATAGGTCACTCTTGAACCTGATATGCGAGAAACTGACTAGATCATAGGGCGATTAAATTTCGTCGGTACACTTGCTGCACTCCATATAAGGAAAACAAAGAAAAATACGAGTAGGGCTCAGTACGAGGCAATATGTACTGAGTAAGTATCATCGGTCATCCCAAAATAGTAACTACTATACAAAGAATAATAGTATAAAATCAACTATAGTACTTAATAGGTGATAAGCAATAAACAACATGAACAAGTGACAACTAAATCAAGCACAATATTAAGCACACACAAGGACTCATGCCTCCACACCACGTTCGTTGGGAAATGGATTCTTTGAGATTGAGTACATTAAATTAATTTAATATATCCTTTTCCTTTCATGTTACTGTGTCAGAACGTGACACTCCAATCCAATTATATCATGTCCGAACGTGACACTCCGATCCAATTATACCGTGTTGGAACGTGACACTCCGATCCAATTATACCATATCATAACGTGACACTTCGATCCAAGAATATCGTGTCGGAATGTGACACTCCGATCCAAGAATACCGTGTCACTTTATCCTTTATTATCACCACTTTCAATTCATTGTTATATTATTTCATCAAGCCTTCTTTATTCAAGGCATCACTTTGATAAAGAGAGTTCAAGAATATAATTTCACGATTTCAGACCAATCACAAAACACACAACCAAGCCACACAACCACAAAATCAAGTACAAATAAAACTACATAATATCATTCAATGCATATCAATCATTATTAAGAGTTTACTATCAAATAGCATAAACCATAACCTACCTCCACCGAAGAACCGAAGTCAAGAAAGCTACTTCTCCAATACTTTTCCTTTCTTCTATGCCTCCAAACTTTCCTATTTATCAAGTATATATATGCATAATTTGTAAGTTAACGAGTCTGAAAAATACTCATATTATTTTATGTCTAGCCTATACCCACAACTCACCTAATTCTCTAAGCAATTTTCTAAGTTTCAATTCAAGGGTAAGTCTTAATTTCTCCAATTCGCATAACTTTAATAAAATTTAAATAATTCGATACACCCACTGTTTAATTACCAATCTCGATACATCAAAATATGATTTTATATAATAATAGAATTTCAAAACTTAAAGTTTGAAGTCAACTTGTCACGGCACCAGTGACCAATTCAAAACCACCTAAAGCCAAAGTCAGTCTCCAAGTCACAATCCACCCTAATAACAAGAAGATAATAAGTCAAAATTTGGGTAATAAAAGCAAAACCTACTAAGTATGGAGAATTGTAAGTACTCAACCCACAATTGAGCCTAAGTCACTTAATCTTAGTCTAAATATCTCTGGTATTAACTTTTCATTGACCATTCTTTTAAATTTTGCTACCTTACTATTCTACAAAATAGTCATTAAAACTTGTCTCCAAAACTTTCTATTCCCAATTTGTCAGTCCACGTACCTGTTTTCAAAACTCAGTAAGTTTTCACTTGCTAGTGTTGCATACTACCACCATCATCCTATTAACTGCTCCAATAATATAATAATATTTAAACTTTACTTCATATATGAAACTTCAATGTAAACCACATTAAAAAGCGTGCGAATCAGTTACGACAGTGCGGTTTAGACGTCACTGTGAGCGGTGCCGACGCCACTCTCCCATTCATTATGTATTTCTTACCATTCTTTTTCTTTCTTTCTAAAGAATCACATTTCTTTTAACCCGAACTTCTATACTGGTTAATTATAAAAATAATGGTAAAAAGTGGAACCTGATATAAATTTGGTATGGTATCTTCTAACCACAAACTAAAATTCATTATTAAAAACTTCCCCCACTATTTTTCATTTTAATTATAGTTATGAATAGTCCAAAAAAAACACCCATTAAAATCTATCGAAAAATTATTTTTATCGAATAAAAAGCTCTAGTATCCCAAAAAGATCAAATTGATGAGTTGTTGACATTAGATATCAATTTACTCATCGGTCTTCCTCGAACGCATCAAAGTTGGCCGAGGGGTAAGATATGGGTTAGAAGAATCAAACAAAATGTGTAAATATCTTTGAGGTCACTTCATGACTTAGTCTATCAAGACGCTCTTTACAGGGTGGCAAATGCATCAAACCACAACAACCAATGCGAGAAGCTATATGGTCCTCTCATCTTAATTTTCCACCATAGGGTCATCCCACTACTAATTCATACGTTGGTTAGATGTTGAGTTTATATGTAAAATCAATAACGTACAAAAATATATTAGCCAATACCATAAAAAATAATCGTTACACACATATGCAACAGGCGCTTCTTCACGTTAACTTTCACACCCAATCCACAGGGTGCGGACTTGTTCACATAATTCACTAATACAAATGTTGTTACAATTATGATTGTAAATCGGTAAATTAACCCTGCAACCAACCACCAACACACTCCTTAATGTACAAAAACCATCATGGATCTGATCAGTACAGTATTTGCTCTCATCAAACATCAAGCTTTTCTTACGACTTAACAGTCGTTTTCTTATAACCAATTTGATACTTTAGGAATTCAATATCATCAATATTTATTAAAAATCAAATTGTCTAATCAAAGAAGGAAATAATTAAGTAAACCCACCCATTGAACGATACACCCAAACATACATAACCTCTAATAACAATTTAAAAAATATTAGATTTAGTTAGCTATTAAAGACAAACCTTAAGGAATGACAAAATAGACCCAATGGTGCCTCCACATTTATCGACACATTAGCCAAAAACCATGAATCGAGTGATGAGCTATCAAATCTTAAGTTTATTGAAGCAAACTGTTTAAAATTTAATGTAGCTTTCCATATTATTTCATTAAGAAAAGTTTGTGGTATGTTGAATCCACATGCATACTTCACCACATCCAAAACAACCACCAAATATGCTCAATAACTGGACTATGGAATACAATCTAAATCACGAATGGTCACCCTACCCAGAAGGAAAAAATCAGAGAATCTGTACGGCCACAATCACTATACTTGGGACTCAGTATAGAAGTGAAAAAAAAAATACTACGGATGTGGTGGAAAAGTTATCATTACTCTAAAATACGGCCCCATAATTGGAAAGTAGTTGCTCACTCTAAAGCTACTTCATAGTGCCCCCTAAATTTTTAACGATAATTCAACATTGCTCATTCATTACTTCAGATGTCTCTTGAATTTGCAAGCTTACCCACAATCACCAATTAGTCCCTATTATAATGTACGACATTCTTGGTCTATCGTACCTCGCATCCACTGAAGTCAACACTTTTAATACTAAAACAATATCATAATTAAATCGATCATCTACCTTACTCAAAACCATCATTAGTACTAAGTGTTATTATCAATTACATAGTCAAACTATGGATATCTCTCTTTCTATATAAGTATTTCATGATAAATACGAGGCCAACAAAAACATGACTAATTAACAGTAATTTTGTATATGATAGTATTACGATTTCATCGTAGATAGATTATAAACATTTAATTCACACCAAAGTCAAATTCACAAAAATTTCACTTACAGGCTTTAGCTACCATTCAAAAAAAACAAATCACAGAACCTCATGTCAAAAACGCTTACGGAAATTCTTGGGTCACTTCAAATTATATTTGTACTGTCGGAAGCGCATAACCTCTATCATTTTTTTAACCATTATAGATCAAACATACCACCATGAAAGTAGATGCAAAAGTGAAACGTGGGGAATTAAAAACATAAAACAATGTAATTTACTCAATTTTCTTATATAGTCCAAACTGATTGATACCTTGTGGAACGATTTTTTGAATTTAGATATTCTTAAAAACTTATGTGTGATCGTCTGCTCATTCATCACTTCTTATTATATCCTTCGCTAAAGGTTGACGGCAAGTATTAATAGGACTCAACAAAAATACAGAGAGCTATTCATCACACTGGAGTTGAGGTATGTACTGTTCTTTCGTAAATCTATTAGATAGCTTTTAGAACCAATTTGGTAGACCGTGACATTAAAAACCAGACCATATTAAAAAAATATGAACCACAGTCCAAAAAAAAAAACCCCAATTCAGTCCTCCAAATATACCTCTTTAATCCCTTGCATATTTGAGAACAATATTCTTGTTCTCACCCTCTTTCTGGGACTTATTAATATCCCCACAAAAATTTATATTAGTATTTTTTCATTATGACTCTAAACTCTTTAAATGCAATTCAAGTGGTTTGGCCCAAAAAAATTTCCTTAAAATTTCCATAAAACTACATTATTCATCAAATAATGAAGACAACAATATTTTAGATGCTCACCCAATTCGTTGTATTCGTAACAAAACTCATTTACCAACAATTCGTATTATATAAATTTTTTTTTTTTGTTTTCCATACAATTCACAAATCAGCACCAAAACCCTTCCCTCATTACATTACGAAAACTCTAATTACTCCATTGTCTAAATTAAGATTTCTCTTATAAAAATTTCATATTTAAAACACCTCAGGAATACACACTAAATTACAATGGCTTCTACAATTTAATGCAAGCACCAAACACCCAAAACGTAGTTGTTGTTCGGAAACAAACCAAAAAAAAATAATTTGACGAACATTTGAATTCAATACCACCGTTTCAAATCAACACCCAAAGAGTCAGAAATATGTAGTTCAAATTTTAGCCCGATCCAACATTTATTAATTTGGAGAAACACGATTGAAGTTATGGTGTAGACAAAACGGTATGCAGGCAAAAATAAATCTTTTTCCTTCTCTCTGCTATCTTCTCTCTTGTTGAAAGCTCTCTCCAAAACCTCTCTATGTCTATAATGTCTTTCAAGAAAAAAAATCCTAATGAGTAGTTCAATTTTCGCTCAAGACCATCCTCTATTTACACAGTTGTGCTTTTTCTTACAACAAAATAAAAAGGTCAACTACAAAATATGAGTACAAATTTCAATCCTTTTCTAATAGGGGAATGGGGGAAACCAATAAAGAGAATAATTTCAATCTTTTTTTTCAAATAGGTTTAGGCTTATGTCTAACTATTAAAACAAATTATTAAATTTCGATATCAGACCAACCAGTTGTCACGACCCAAAAAACCGAGCCTGTTGCTGACTGGCACCCACATGTAACCTCCTATTGTGAAGCGAACCAACCAATTAAACCTTAAAACATTCGATTTAATATCAACATAAATCAATGGGGGGGACCTTCTCTAAACTCAAAATAACAAGACAACAATTCAATTTAACTTCCTTAAATTCAAACATCTATTATCAGCCAAGAAAATCTGGAATAAGTTCATCACTACACAAGAACATCTTATGATTCAAAATTACTAACCTAAGGAGTATTCTAAGAAGACTAAAATAAAATAATAAAAGCAGTCTATGCACGAAACTTGCAAGGCATCAAGGACATGAGAGGAGATCACAGGCAAAGCTAGGAAAGCATTAGGCTCACCCTGAAGACCGGTTGTGCACCAAGGGACTGGCTAGAAATTACTGGTGAGTCGAGGGATGGACGCACGTTTGCTGCACTTCACAAATAAAACAAAGGAAAACATTATAAAAAGTAGGCGGTCAGTACCACCACAAGTAACTGAAGTAGATATCATCGGCCAAAAATCATAATAGAAAAAGCAATATATCTCAGAAATAGTATAACATCAAAACTAATATTCTTACATGTGATAGCAAACAAGTACAAAACATTCATTTTATTAAATATCACTCCGGTCATCATCTGTGAGGACTCAAGCCTCCCACACACCATACTCTTTTGGGATACATGTTCTTTAGATTAATATATTAGCAATCTTTCAAGATTTCATTATCTATATTTCTCTTTGTCGGAGTGACCATTCCGATCCCCCTCGTAGTCATTAATCCCTCTGTGTCGGTACGGTGATCAGTCACGATCCCCTTATTTTTTTACTATGTGTCGGAACGTTGACACTCCGATCCCCGAAATCTACGTCGTCGGGTGTTGACAACCCCCGATCCCCTAAATCTATGTGTCGGTACGTGACACTCCGATCCCCTAACATCTTACGTGTCTGGTCGTGGACCAACAGTCCCCACTAAAACAATTCTAGTGTCCTGGTACGTGACCAATCGTATCCCCTAGCAATCTACGGGGTCGGGTCGGGAAAAAAGGATGTTTACCCACTACATCTATTGTGTCGGTACGTGACACTCCGATCCCACTAATCTCATTCTATTTCAGATTTCATCAAAGCCTCCTTTTTATTCCAAGCATCATCATTAATAAAGAGATTAGGTTTTATCAGAGTTGGGGATTCACATAGCTCTCATCCAACGTTATTTCCCTCCACCCCACCATCATAATATTAAAAAATCACAACATCTCCTGACAACAATAAAGCATATAGAAAAGGGACTTTATAATACTACCTCATCAAACACATATTCACACTTCGCCGCATTAAGAGTTTAACTCGAATAGGAATATAACCATAAAACCTACATCCACCGAAGAATTGCGATCCAAACAAGCTATTGCTTCTCAAAATCCTTTGCATCCGTCTTCAACCTCTCTCTCTTACTGTTCTCTTCTTTCTTTTCTGTCTCTCTTTGTTCTTTTTAATTTTGTTTATTAAAACCCCTCTTTCTCATTTACCCTAATTAACATATAAATTAAGTGTAAAAGATGGCCAATTAATAACCACTAATTAACTTAAGGTTTACCTCTTTTAACCCCCAATGATAATTAGAATTAGTAAAACATTGACCCCTCTAACTTTTATAAGAAAGCACAGGAATAGTCAAAATACGTCCTTGTAAAACGTGTAAAGAAATCCGACCCGAGCGGGATACGCAGCCGTGACGGGACCTCATCGTGCCTGAGACGGTGCCGTCATGCTTGTACCGTCAGCGAGGGTTCAGGGAACTGGATTTCCACTAAGGAACCTGTTCGGGTCCGTCCCCACTGTGAGGTCCGTTCCTGCCATTTCGTTACGAAGTTTCAGAGAGTCGATTTTTCAGTACCCCAATTTCAGATTTTTCCAAGGTTTTGGAAACGAGGACCCTGTGACGGTCCGTTCGCGCCCATGACAGTCCATCGGGGGTTGGGGTCCGTCTCCTCGCCTCACGCCTATTTTTCCAGAAATAATTAATTTTGCTGCTCAAAAACGACCTGAACCAGCGTCGTTACAATAGTTTACCACATTTACCCCTGTTGGTCCTCGACCGATCATTTGAGAAGGGAACAAAAAGTAAAACCAGAGAAGTTGGAGAAGGAATACCTGAATCTGTAACAGATGTGGGTATCTTTCCGGACATATTCGCCTCCTTCTCCAAAGTGGCTTCTTTCAACGGGTCGATTCTTCATTTTGAAAACTGTTGGGAGGGCTCAATTCTCCCTTGATCTTCAACTTGCGAACTTTCTCTATCTAGAATGGCAACAGGTTACTTCCTCATAAGACAAAATTATATCAAAGCAAAACTGAAATCCCTGTATAACGGAGAATGTAGTTTCCATTTCCCCAGGTATCTTTTCAACTCGGACCACATGGAATACCGGATGTACTCCGGGACGCCCTGGGGGCAACGGCTAACTCATAAAGCACCCCTCCCTACTCGCTTAAGTATTCAAAGGGACCCAATGCGACATCTTGGTCTTAGCTTGCCTCTTTTTACCCACAAAAAACCGCATCACCCTCTTCATTGGGCGAAACCTTTCAAACAAGGGACTTTTTTCACCTCCATGTTGAACTCTAAAGGTCTCTTAAACCTTTCGGGATTTGCAATATTCTTTTTGTCTACTAGGTTTCCGCTAGAAGCTTCTCTTGAATAGTTTCACCTCTATATCGAAGCCCTCACAAGATCAAGTGAATCCCCAAGGTCTAACCTCGAATGCATTTCAAACCAAATCCAATGGGGGACCTACATTCTCCAGAATCACACATACAGTGCTTCAAAATGGAGCCATGTCAATGTAGATTGATGTGAGATAGCATTATTGTATGAAACTCATGCTAAGGGTTATAAGGAAAAAACTTATCCCAATGGCCACAAATTCTATCACGCATGCACGAAAGCATATCCTCCAACACTTGAATCGTTTCGCTCAGACTACCACGGTCTGAGGATGGAATGCCAGAGTTACTAAGGTCCCCAACCTAGTACCTAATTCAGCCATGCAAATGTTCGAAAAACTTAGAAGTAAACTGTCGTTACCTCTATTCTGATATGGATGGACAGGTGGAACCCCTGCAATCGGAACAACTTCGAGAGATTGTAACGGGATAACCTTCTCTGCATTGACGTGTAAGCTACCTTAACCGAAATGAATGAAATGAAGCGACTTAGTTACCGGTCCACAAATCAACCCAATTATGGATGAGTCGAAAACTTTGGCCTTAATTGTGTCTTTTGAAGGACCAACCACGGAAAAGGTCCATTAGGCAGTCAATTCTCTCCCAATTTCCTATGTTTCTGGAATGGGATTTCTCTGAAAAGTGTTACTCCGGGCTTTGGGTTGTCATACTTTACTGTGACAGTTTGGACATTGGCAATAGAAATCCACAATAATCACGCTATTCATTTTACTCCACCAAAAAGTGTTTGCTGTAAGGTTCACCCGTGTACATGTTGATTGCACCGGAGGTATCACGAAACATCACCGTTGAACACTGAGCCTCTGTCAGCTGGAATAGTGTTTGATTCAAATCTCGACGCGGGGTCCACATACCCTTCCCCCGTAATTCTTCAGATACCCTTTCCCCATCGATGTGTCGCTTCTTGTTAGCTATCTTGCAACAACTATCTCGGAATCCGGATTCAATTTTTCCATTTCATTATAACTGCTTTCCCTGAATCTTGTCAAAGGACAAGAAAGGAAAGATCTGCTCCACACAAAGCTTAAAAATTCCCTCCCTTTCATTTACTTTTAATCTCATAGGTCGGGTGTAAGCCAGAATATGAAAACCCCTAGCTAATGGGGCGTCTAGGCAAGCTTGCAACGTTTGGAAGCTGACTTACCATGCTTCCTGCCTTTATACTTAATAAAAGGCATCCGCTTACAAAACATTCGCTCCCAGGATATACAAAATAGTGAGTCGGTAGTCCTTCAGTAGTTCCCATCATCTCCTCTGGTCTCTAGTCATTCAATATCTCTATGAGTGAAAGAACATACTGTAGAAGCTACGCGTGACCGTTAGACCTCCCACAAACTGAAAAAAAACAAAAAAAATCCCCATATAAAAATTAGTGTCTCGCCATTGCTTTTGTGCAATAAACATTTACCGCGGCCAATTTCCCAAAAGAATGAGTTAGGGATACGCTTTACGTTACTCGTGCCAACTTGTAATTGTCCTTGAACCAGGAGCATTCACATTCTCTCTATTGCATTAGCACTGCCGCCCAAACCCGGAATAAGATGATCACAATAACACAATGAGGTTCTTGCCCACTGCCAAGGTGGAGATGAGAATTGGGTGCAGTAGTCAACAGAGTCTTGAGCTTCTGAAAGGATCTCCTCACACTTTCATCCGACAATACCAAATGGAAAATGTTGCTTAGTCAAGTCGTCAGTTGGGAAGCAATAGAAGAGGAATCCCTGGACAAATCGGCATTGGTAGTAGCTAAGCTAAAACCAAAAAGGCTTCTTATTTCTGACACATTAGTAGGCTTTACCAATTCTTCACTACTTCGATCTTAGAAGGATCCACCAAATCACTCCCTTCCTTGGAAAAACACGTGCCCCAAGAAAAGGGGACCACCTCATATAGCAAAAAAAAACTCCACACTTAGAGGGAAAGACTTGGGCAAAAGCTTTTTCCCCTCAGCATTCCAACCATTTCTCAAATTGTCCTCAGGTTCCTTCCCTTACTGTTAGAGTTATATCAGTATATCATCAATAAATAGATCACAAGAGAAAATCAAAATATGGCTTAAACATCCCGTTCATTCAAACTCAGGAACACGCAGCAAAAAAGCAGGGGCATTGTGTAAGGACCAAACGGGAACATCCTACAAATTGTAATGCCCATTAGCTGGCAGTCTAAAGCTAGATTTTGGGCACATCGTTTGCCCCGTTGTTTTCATGATGCTAAACCGGATTTCTGTCACTAGTCAACCTTTAAGAGAAGACACCAAGCACCTTGTTAACTTATCGAACAAGTCATCAATGCGAGGGAGGGAATACGTGTTACTTTATTAGTGCACCTTGTTCAACTGCCGAGTATAGTCTAGATGCACATCCGGAAAACTCCCATCCCTTGCTTCTTCACAAAAAAACCGGGAGCACCCCAGGGAGATGCACTTGGTCAAGAAGCTTTGCTTCAACAAACTCTTGATATTTAGTTGTTGCTTTTATTCACTTAAACTCGCGGTGCGGCCATTTCTGTAAGGGAGGGGGTATAGAAATTGGGGCGAAGTACCCGGTTCAAGATCAATGACCAGGCAAGTTATGACTGTCCCATCTGGTGGGGCCATTAATCGAGGACCAGATCGGCAGGGAACACAATCAAAGAAAGCTTCACGGAACCACCGAAACCGACTCAATGAAGGTACTTGAGTAGTGTCAATCCGTGAGATGTGCCAAGAAACTAAAACCACCCTTTGACTAACCATTTTCTTAGCACGAAGAAAAGAAAAGGAGATGATACGCATTTGGTGATGGAACTGTGTTCCACCTCCCAACCACTAACGAGATTCTTTGTCCAGGCTTGCTAGCGTTCACCGTTTTAGCAATTACAATCCAAGATCGCAAAATTGCGGAGGAAGCCAAGTCCCATAAGCCAGAGAATTTACATCAAAATCAAACCATTTCTTAAGATAAACAAATCTAACTAATGTTGTCCCCACAAAGTCACCAAAACAGACCTATATACCTGTCAAACTACCACAGACTCACCCACCGGAAGTAGAGAAAACAAGGAATAAGGCATTATCAAGTAATTATAATGTAGATTGAACCATTAGGCCAAATATGAGGAAGGATAATAAGAAAATGTGGATCTGGAATCAAAAACATACCGATGCCATGCAATCCCAACCCAGGAAGATTACCTGTGATGACAGCATCAGAGTCTACGCCTCCGATCTCCCAGGGAAAGCATAAAATGGGCCCTTTCGTTGTTGTCCGTTTTTCGGCCCCTACCATTTGTGATGTAGTGGCTCCGGGTGCCCATTCCCACCCCCCAGGCCGTGTTTTGGGTGACCGCCATGACCCGACCACCACGTCCTCCGGAATAACGGGCCTCTACCATGGAACACCTCTTGACTTGAGCTATTGGGGGTTCTATAAACTCTGTTTTGGACAATTCGTCCTATTGCCAGTCTCCTCCCACATCATAAACCCCACTCTCTGGAGTCGGGCATGGGTCTTTTTAGAGAAGTGTTGACCGGTCTTGAGGTGGACCCCCAAACACAGTCCTTGTAGTATGAAAATGAATGGTCGAACTGAGTAACACTCCGGAAACCCTGGTCAACTCTAGAGTAAGAACCATGAAACTCACACCCCTTTCGAAACCTCTTGATGTCGATCCTGTGTGAATTCATCTGGCCTGCACTCCTCTTCCACTCTCTACCACGAAATCTTACCACGTCTTGGAAGGATTTTGCCGTCGTATAGCCGCTACCATGTAAGGCTGGATAAAATTGCGCAAATCTTTGATCTCAACCCCTTCACCAAAACGGGCGAATCCCGCTTCTTGTGGGAATTAAAAACATAGTTGGGTGGCCATATCTTGGAAGTGAAGAAACTTTAGCCTCTATGCATTGTACCGGACAGCCTTACCTTGCTCTAGGCTCAAAAGAAACTCGTCCTTTCCTATCCCTCAAAAGTCGGGGGATTATAACTTCTCAAACAAGCTAGACGAATGGGGCATAGTCATAGGTGGTGCCGTCTGTTGGGTGGACACTCAAACATGTGACCGCCACCAATTTTTGGCGTTCCCTTGTTGAAAACGGGTAACTCACGAAACCTTCCAACACCAACAAAAACCTGTTCTGGATATACAATCTTGTGAGCAAAAGCTCATGACAGGTCAACCCCGAAAAATCGTAAGGCCATCATCATATCTGCACCCTTGAAGGACTGGAGGTTCAAATTCAAGAACTTACATGAAAAAAGTTCATGCGTGATAATTTTGTCATTAATAGGCCCAGTAGTCAGGCATGGAAACGTGCCTAAGATGTCCAATTGAGGGCAGGTCCCATTACGAAGGGGGGGCCAAGTGGCTTTGCTGTCGTACCTTTCTGAAACCGTAGGTGTGGTGCAGAAACATTGGGGGTGCCTGACCCACCCCTGATCAGAAAACCCTACTAAGATAAGCGAAGGCACCTGATTGAATCATATTCTGGGGTAGGTTGGGGTGGCTTTCCTCATTCTTGTACTTGTTTCATTTTCCCCATCCTTCCCCTTCTCTATTACCTTCAGTCTGTGGAGGAGTCCACCCGGCCCTAGTACTAGATGGGCTAGGTGGCTCGGTCCTCTTGCCCCTAGAGGACATCCTCCCCGACCTTCTACACGGCCTCTTGCGACACCGTCTCAATCTCGAGCTAAAGGCCCCACGTGGCCAGTGCGAGCTTACAGATGCATCATGTCTTGCTTGCAAGTTGATGTTTGCGTAGGTCACGTTGTATGCTACGTTCTAACCTATTCTTGTCGAATAGAGTGAAGATGGTCCAGATTTACCAATTGAGTAATCACCTACTAGATTAACCCCAATTGGTACCCACAGTAATGCACGCAAAGAGCGAAAGAGAAAAGGAAAGAATGGCGAATTTTCCTAAAAGTTCTTATAGTCCTTCTCAAAGAAAAAGTAAAGGGGTCCACCCCACCGTTCGCTAAATTACTAGACCTCTACTAGGGACCTGTTTCCTTGTGTGTATTGAGACCACCGAAACCTAATGGGCTCTGATACCAAGTTGTCACGACACCAAAACCGAGCCGCGCGAATCTGGCACCCACATTTACCCTTCTATGTGGGCCGAACCAAACCAATCTTAAAACTTAACATTTCGCTTTAATTATTCAACATAAAGCAATTGCGGAAGAACTTAACTTTCATAAAATAAAAAGGACAAATCAATAATTCTAAAATCAAAATCTATATTTCCAAAACATCTGGAAGTCACACCACAGAAATCATGTCTAAATTACTCCTAAGAGTCTGTCTACGAAGCTAAAATTGAATAAAAGTAGTCTAGCCGAAACTTCAAGGCATCAAGACAGAGAGGACGAACAGCCCAGGCCACGCTAGGACGCATAGCTCACCCTGTGGGAAGGACCGGTGTGACTGTGACGAGACTGGCTAGGACAGTTATCTGTTCGAGTCGTGCAGGATGATCGGCACGTTTGCTGCCACCTCCACAAATAAACAAAGGGAAACATAAAAGTAGGGGGTCAGTTACAACCACAAGTATGAGGAGATATCATCGGCCAACCTCCATAACTAGAAAGCAAATTATTATCTATGAAATATCATAAATCAACTAATATTGTCTATCCAATGTGATGTTAGCACAAGTACAAACATTCATTTATAATCTTCACCGGTCATATCTATGAAAGGACTCAAGGGCCTCCACCAAAACTCTTTGGGGATACATGTTCTTTAAGATTGAGTAATTAGCATCGTTCAAGATTCGTATCTATATTTCTTTGTTCGGGTACGTTGGACATTCCGATGCCCTCGTATCATTGAATTCTCTGTGTGTCGGTTAGGGTCCACTCCGTTCCCCACTACTTGTGTTTCGGAACGTGACACTCCCGATCCCCTCTCAACGAAGTTGTCCGGTGCGTGACAAACCCGATCCCTAAATCTATTGTGCGGTTACGTGACACTCCGATCCCTAACATTCTACGGTTGTCGGTTCGTGGGACAACCCGTCCACTATTTCAATGTGGTCGGTACGTGACCACCTCGATCCCCTACATCTACGTGTTCGGATTCGTGAGGGGCCCGTCCCCCACTTACAATTATGTGTCGTACCGTGACAACCCAGATCCACTAATCTCATTCTATTATTCATCCAAGACCTCCTTTTATATGTCAACGGCTATCGTTCATTAAACAAGGGGGTGGGAGGATTAGGTTTTTATCAAGATTGGGATTTCATATGCGCATTCATCATGCTTATTTCCTCCACAATCAATATATAAAAAACCATCATGTCTAGCACCACCAATTAAGCATTATAAATGACCTTTTATAATTACTTACCCAAACACATATGTCATTCGTCTATAAGATGTCTACTACCGGAATAGCCATATCAACCAGAACCTACCTCCACTGAGAATGCGATAAACCAAGCCTATCTTCTCAAAATCCTGGCATTCTCTTCGTCTCTCTCTCTCTACTATTTCTATTCTTTTTTTCTGTCTCTCTTTGTTTTTTTGATTTTTCTTATTCCAAAACCCTCTTTATTTTACCCTAATTAACATATAATTAAGTGTAAAAAAGATGGCAAAAGAAACCCAATAATTAATTAACTAAGGGTACCTCTTTTACCCCCCAAGTAATCTAGACCTATTAACATTAACCTTTAACACTTTAGAATTTCAAAGCAGGGAAAATAGTCAAAAAAAAAAGGTCCCTTAAAAAAAAAGTGAAGTAGGTAAAAAGAAAATTCCCCCAACGGATTACGCAGGCCCGCGTGACGGCCGGTCGAGACTGCGACGGTCCCGTCCTGCTGTCCGTCGCAAGGGTCAGTGGACTGGTTTCCACTGGAAGACCTGGACGGTCCGGTCACACTGTGGGACGGTCCGTCCTGCCATTTTCTTTACGAAAAGGTTCAGAGAGTCGGTTTTCAGAGTACCCAATTTCAGATTTTTCCACGTTGTTTTGAAACGATCACTGCGGGACCGGTTCTGTCGGCGCCCATGACGGTTCCATTCGTTGGTGGGGTCGGTCGCCTCAGCATTTTTTCCAAAATAAAATCTTGCTGTCAAAAGACTAAAAAAGGTCGTACACCAGTGAAACAATTTCAGGACTTTATTGCCACAAAATAAATTCTAAATGAGGAATATTTGATAATAGCTAGAAAAAAACAAAACATAAATCATTTAAGGTCAATAATAACTTTCTGCTTTTACCCATCAGGCTTGGCTTAGCTGACATTTTCATCATTCAAAAAAGTGAACCTTTTCTCAGACCCATGACACCCTAACCCAACTCGGTAGTTATACCAAAACCCAGATTATATTTTTTAAGGAGGGCTAACACATTTTATCAGGTTTATTCTGTTGGTCTGTTGTATATTCTTGTCTAACTTTTTTGGTTCCAGACCAAGATTATTCAATATTGTGCTTCTTTTTGACTTGTTATTGAGTGTGTTCGTTTAATTTACTATGTTTGTCCTTGTGAATGTGTTGGGTGTTGACTTGTGTAACATATTTGTAAGATGCTTGCCCAAATAAACCCTCATGATAATTTCACAGCTATAATTTTATAGTATGTATACAAATGTCCAACAAACAATTGTATAATACATGTTTTTAACAATAAAATATAAAATAAAATTCATGTTATTCAGTGCTTTTTGTTATTATTGCAAACTAGTTTGTTCCTATTATTTTGAAAGATGATATATGTTTCCAGTTAATACTCTGTCTTGATTCAGTGTTATGAATCTCTCATATTGATTGCCACTCTCATTGTTTCTTATTCTACTTGTATTATTCTCTCTTTTCTGTTTAGCATGCGAATCCCGAGAGCCGCCCCCCTCGCTCCTTGTCCTGCGCTCTGGAAGAGGTGGACACCCCCTGCCCCAACGGCAGGAAAGTGCGTCACGGTGACTTTCGGGAGGAACTCTAGTCTGTGGTTGCGGCTCAGTAGAGCGCGACGGAGCTCGATTAGGTCGTTTTTTTTTGCTCTTGGCGACCGGCTGCGCCGACAGCTGGCGACGGAAGGCGTGTCCGGGATGAAAGAGCAGATCTCATACGCGCCCGGGGAGCAGGCAGCGCGGGTCCTTCGGCCCACGCCTTGCGACAAGACGCGACACAAACTCTCTGTCTAGCGCTGTCGCGGGCTCTGCCTCGCGATGTAGCAAGGGGTGGGACAGATCTGAAGATGGACTACCGCGAGGGGCCCGCGGCTTCCTGGACTGTGTCACCCGCGAGAGGCCAGGGTCCGCAGACTCGCTCGCGGCCGAGGGGGGCCCGCCGGCGGCTCGGCGCGGGCGTGTGGCCGCGGACGGCTCCGGGTCATACGGCGGATCCGGCGGACCTTGGTACGACGCCCCTAAAGCACGGGGCATCGGAAGTTTTTGCCGCCGCGTGTACAAGTGTGCAAGTCTAGGTTGCTTGTCCTAAGGCGTGCCAAGATACATTTGTGAGCGGTCGTTGTTGCTCCATTGAATAGATTCAAAATATATTAACTTCATTGCGAAGCTCAGGGGATGACACAAAAAATATACAACAATTCATAAACTTAATAAAGTTAGCCATTAGATATTACGTAGTAGGTCAATGATGACCCTTTTTATACACACTTAATCTATAACACAGCCCCCCCTTGTGGTAATGATTTCTGCCCTCATGTGTGGACACCCATGTGTGACCACCCGTGTGTGGGATACACAGCGCCTTAGTGTGCCACACACACCCCCTTCGCAATGCATAGGTGCATGAGATATAATTACTTTTTTCTTTTTTTCATATGTGGCCCTATTTTTAAAAGTAATGATACTTTCATGAGTCAGTACCGGTTCCATACCGATTAAGGCCTCCTACTATGGTGACGTGTTTCGGAATGAGGATGTTGTCGAGGCCCCTGTTGCGGCAAACAGCACGGCACATGATGTTTGCGTTTTCACCCCCATTCGACCTCATATCCATTTTAAGATCTGTAGAGTATTCTCGATGAAAAAAAGCCGGAAAAATTCCTAACCAAGTATGGTATGTCATTACCGACAACCACCTAAACTAAGGACTGGCACACCGCATTTAGCATCTCCCCCAAAAAATTTAGTAAGTCAGGAAATAAGGTCCCATCACTTCTACCATATCCATCTTAGGAAGGAAACAACTCTCATGACAAGCGATAGGGGAACCATAAGCAATTCAATTTCAGTACCAATGAAGGAAGAGGGGTTTCAACTTTAAGAGAACTTAATAAAAAAAGATCATTTTTAAGCTTAGTCACAATAAAATTAACATTTGTTCTAAGTGAAGCTGGAAAAACATATCTATTTTACGGGATTTGGCATTACTCTCTTTTTGGTGTGTATTTCAAAAATGTCTATACTCTAATACTGTTATATGCAAAAAAGAGTGAAGAAAAGAAAGGAAGGTTAGATAACAATTGTTACATAGATTTACTAATGGACTCAAGTAGTAGCACGAAAGAAAGAATAGGAAATCGAAGTTTTCTTTAATAGTTGCTTAAGCTCTTGAAGAAAAGTAAAGGGTCCCCATATACAGGTCCAACCAGACTCTACTTAGACAATGTCCTTTATGTGATGAGATCCACCCCCCCAAACCTAACGGCTCTGATACCAAGTTGGTCCACGACCCCAAAAAAGCGGAGTCGTGAGGTGGACACCCCCACACCTTAACTTCTAAGTGGGTGAACCAACCATTAACCTAACTTTACCCCAAATTACAACAAAAACGTGGAAGCTCCAGAAATCTTACTAAATATTCATTTCCGAAAATCTGAAAAATCATCACATCAAGGATTTATTCTTCCCAATATAAAATCTAAAAATATCAAAACCACCAAAATAGAAGAATAAAATTGATAGGTGGCCGGAAAAAGTACAGACAAACATCATCACATATGATCGCGACGAATCCAACACGAGCTTTGAATGAATAAAACTCCCTCTGGAAACTTGATATGCGGGGAGGAGGACTGGACTATGAGCTGAGGCGATCCACAATCATCGTGTACAACTTTGCTTGCCTACTCCATTAAGAAAACCAAATAAAACATACGAGAGGGCTTGTTACAAAACGCGAATTGTTAATGGAAGTTAAGTATCATCGGTCAATCCCAAGAGATAGTAACTAACTTACAAAGGGAAAAATAGTTTATAAAAAGCAACTATAGTTGCTTAATAGGTGATAGAAACAAAACAAAATAACATGAATACAAGTGGACAACTGAATGAAAGTAACATATCAATCACAATATCAAGTACACCACGAGGGACTATGCCTCCACACCACGTTCATTGGGAAATGAGTGTCTTTGAGATTGAGTACATAAATTTAATCAATATCCTGTTCCAGCTTAATATAACTGTGTCAGGAAAAACATGGACACTCTTAATCCACATCTATAACCCATGGTCCGAAACAACGTGGGGAACACTCGTCGATTCAAATTATACCGTGTTGGAACGGGGGGGGACACTCCATTAATATATCATGTTCGAACGTGACCACTTTGATCCAAAAAAAAATACTGTTGTCAGAACATGGACACTTCGATCCAAGAAAACCGTCTGTCCAATTATCCTTGATTATTGACCACTTCAATCATTGTTATATTTATTTTCAATCCAAGCCTTCTTCATTCAAGCATCGCTCGATTAAAAGAGAGTTCAAGAAAATATAATTCACGGTCTAAGATTTTTCCCACACCCAATGCCCAATAACACGAACCAAGCCCCAACCAATCACAAATCAAGTACCAAGAAAACTTCATAATATCATTCAATGCATATCAATCACTCTTAAGAGTTTACTATCAAATAGCATAAACTATAACCTACCTCCACCGAAGAACCGAAGTCAAGCAAACTACTTCTCCAGTACATTTCCTTTCCTCTATGCCTCCAAAGCTTTCCAATCTATCAAGTATATATATGCATAATTTGTAAGTTAACAAGTCTATAAATACTCATATTATTTTATGTCTAGCCCATAATCACAAAAAACTCACCTAATCTTTCTAAGAATTCCCAAAAGTTCCCAATTCAAGGGTAGTCTAATCTCCCAATTTCGTATAACTCTAATAGAATTTAAATAATTTGATACATCCAATATTTAATTATCAATAACGATACATCAAAATATAATTTTATATAATAACAGAATTTCAAAACTTAAAGTTGAAATCACTTGTCATGGCACCAGTGACAATCAACACCTACCAAATTCATCTCTAATTCACAATGCACCCTAATAACAATAATATAATAATCAAATATTTCTTTAAAAGAAATCAACCCGCTAATTCATGGAAATCGTAGCTATCATACCCATAATTTGAAGCCTAAGTCACTTTATTCTAATCTAATTCTCTGGTCATTAACTTGTCTTGACCATCTTTAAATTTGCTATCTTATTATTTCTACAAATTAGTCATTAAGCTGGTCTCCAACTTTTCCTATTCAATTTGTCACCTACGTTACCTGTTTTCCAACTCAAGTTCATGTGCAGTGTGCATACTACACCATAATCCTATTAACTTGATTCCTATAATATAATAATAATTTAACTTTACTCATATATTGACAACAAATCAAATGTAAACAAATTATTAATAGAATTGGAAGATTTCGTACCAGGGAATTGGGTTTGTCACTTTGGCGGTTGTCGTGAGCCACTCTCCGGTTAATTTTCTCTTCCGCCATATTTTTCTTTTCTTCTTCTACACAGAAATATTATTTGCCCAATTCATAGACCTTGCTAGTTATAAAAAAATAATGGGAAAAGTGGGGAACCTCACTATAAATTTCATGTTAATCTTTTATTAACCACCAACTAAATTAAATATATTTAAAACTACCCTCATAATTTCATTATTAAGTTATAAAAATAGTCCAAAACACCCATTTAGAATCTATCGAAAAGTATTTTATCAAGTAAAAAACTCTAGTACTCAAAACGATCAAATGAGTTGTTACATATATATGCATAAATTGTAAGTTAACAAGTCTATAAACACTCAATTTTTTCTATGTTTAGACTATACCCAAAAACATCACCTAATCATATAATCAATTTCCTCGAGTTCACACCTAAGGGTAGGTCTGTAACGACCCTCTTAGTCATTTTATGAATTTTACCCAATTTTCTAAGTTAAAACTTTTTAGTAACTTTTATAAATAATTTATGAATTATGAAAATGAGTGTTATAATTTTTAAAATAAATTTACAGTTATTTAAGTTTTATTTAATAAAAAAATTAAAATAAATGAGCTACACCCAATTGGAAAAAAAATAGGGTTAAAAATTGTTGCTGCTTCGTAGCAGTCACGCAAAAAGCAGAAAAAGAAAATAGAAAGGGAGGCGGAAGCTTAATTGGCTGGTTGTTTGGGAGAGGTTTTGCAATACAAAAAAAAAGGTATTTACTCGTGCCGGATGATGTGTGGAATGATGATCAACACAAGTATTGTTTCAGGTAAAAGAAAGGAAAGTAATGCAAGGTTTAGCTTAATTGAATGCCTTTAATTTCTATAATTTATTAGCATCATGTTATAATATTAGTGAATAACAATTGTATTAATATTTTAATGGTAGTAGTACGTAATTCACTTAGGGCCAGGAGACAAAATTTAGTGGGCTGGCAGGAAATTGTTATTGTTGTTTATATTATCATATAGGATTCAATTTTAATAGTTCAATATTGGTTAATAATAATTGGCAAGGCCTTAGTCTAATGATTAGGTAATATTAGACTAAATGATTGGAAGGAATGTTGGTGGTGAATTGATGGAATTTAATATAGAAATAATTATATAATAATATTCAATGTTGGATAACAGTGTGGTCTATGCATAATGTTAATGACAGTTACCGAATGGTTTGACTACGATCACTTTCAAGTCTAGCTGCTAATGTGCAGATATCGCATAGAATTATCACAATAATTTGGATAAATTAGGGTTTTAGGTCTAGGGTTTTTAAAATGAAATTGTGTTAGCCTTTTTTTTTTTTTGAGAAAGTATTACTTAATCCTAGACTTGAAATTTAGAAAATATGGAAATTGACATGTTGGTTGGAATAAAAATCTAGGAAATTTATTATACATTGGAGTGAGTTTTTGGGTAAAGGCTAGACACATAATAACATGTGTATTCTTAGTTTTGAAATCTTATCGTGGTCATTTATTTGAATAGATTGTTTTGAGTTGGAAGTTCAACGAAAAGGGAAGACTCAAGTCCCGAGATTATTCGACTAATTGAGGCAAGTGGATTTCTAAACTCTTGTTAAGTGTATGAAATGCATGTATTTCCTTTTGGTATATGTGTGGGAGTAATGAGACTTGGTAATGGGTTGACTTGTCCACATTGATTAACTCTAATCATGAAAAGGGGGTAACAAAAGACAATGTGATTAATTGTTTATGTGTGATGTGTTGAGAAAGGTTTGAAGGCTTGTTGAGTCATTGTTGATGTGATATTTTGTTTCGATTGTTGTGCATTGTGCAATGTTATGAAAATGGTCATATCCTCTTTATTTGTCTGAAGTTGTCATTTTTATTATTTTAAGACATGGTTGTGACAAGTGTTATGTGTATTGAGAAAGAATGAGAATTTAAGGAGGATGTACCATTTCGAGGTACGTATCGCGCGCCGCGATGGATACTATATTTTGAAGGACGTATCGCGCGCCACAATGGTTACTATTATCGAGGGTCGTGTCATGCACCACGACAGATGCATGGACAGATAAGTCCCTCATGGATCCCGGATTGAAAGACAACGGTGTTGTAACGACCCTCTTAGTTGTTTCATAAAAGTTACTAAAAAGGTTTAATTACTAAAAAGGTTTAGCTTAGAAAAATGGGTAAAATTCATAAAAGACTAAGAGGGTCATTACAGGTGTGTATCACTAGGTCATACATGCATCATTATTCTTGACATTGCATTCCATTGCATTGCACATACTTACCATTAGTGAACTTGATATTGTGTTTTTCTAATCTTGTGATTGCCTTTTTACGGAACTTGTGATTGTTGAATACTGAGCTTATTATTGAGGATATATAATTTGTTGAAGTGTTGTTGTTGAGGACATGTAATTTGTTGAAGTATTGTTATTGAGGATATGTAAATTTTTGAAGTGTTGTTAGTGAAGATATCTAATTTGTTTAAGTGTTGTTGTTGAGGAGTATGTAATTTGTTAAAGTGTTATTGTGGAGGATATGTAATTTGTCTAAGTGTTGTTGTTGGGTTACGTGCTATGTAAACTGTGAGCTATTAGGTTGGACTGATGTTTATGCAGGTTGTAGTTGTGGAGGTTCGGTTAGGGGTGGTAGGAATACCCGTATTTCATCCCCTTAGCTTGTGTTAAGGTATTTACTTGTTGAATACTGTGTGGTTTTGGTACTCACCCCTTGCTTCTATAATTTTTTGTAGGTTACTAGCCCGGACCTTTATGATATATTCTCTTCTTTTCTGAGGCTTCCTGGAGATTTATGAGGTAGTTGTTGGTCATCTCAGCATCCCTTCTTACTCTTATTTATGATTTTCTTGTACTCTGGAAACACTATCATATGAGACTAAAATTTTCTTTTGATTCAATTGTAATACTTTAGAGGCTTGTACACTTGACAATCAAGTTTTGGAGTGTAATGTAAGTTGATAGTAAATTTTCCGCATTTTATTGTAATAATTGAGTTTTAGGCTGACTTATCTTGGTGGGATAAGACAAGTGTCATCCCGTTCATTTGTGGGTCGTGACAAGGTCTTAGTTTCCCTAAATTAACATGACTTTAATAAAATTTAAATAATTTGATACACTTAATAATTAATTACCTATCTCAATATACTAAAACTCAATTTATAGGATGATGGTAAGTAGTAAACTTCCAACTTAAGTCACTCATAGCGTAAATCAGTGGCAACCATATACTGCAAAATGCACTTTATCAAAACCTTAGCTAATGATTAGCTATTCAATTTAAACAATTCAATATGTCAAACAATATAAAAATTAAATGGCATAAGTTCGTCCAAAAATAGAAAAAAAAAAAGAACATTCCCCTTTTCCACAACTAACAGAACCATAACTGCACCAATTCCATATATAAAATTTACTGTCTAATTCCATACCTATATAATATATAACAAATGCGACCGTTCTAGCACTCTAATCTTTTAATATTAATTGTTTTTGCTTTTATTTTGATCAATCATCACATCTACACTTAACACTTTTCAATCAATTTTTTTTTCAACCAAATTCGTGTGGGTATAAAAGGGCCTAACAATTCACCTCCTTCTTCTTTAACACATACCAATATAATCTATCCATATGATTACACTAAAATATTGAAAGCTGAAGGAAAACATTTGCTAAACTGAAGCGCTTCAATTTGTTCTTGACAATCCTGTGGCTCCCTTTTTTTCTTATTCTTTCTACACATCAGTTATCACCCTAATTGTATATTTTAATATTATAATGGGGTAAAAGTGACCCGTTATTTATTTTATTATTATTTTCTTTAACTACCAATTAAGTATATTATTAAAATTATCCCCATTAATTTCAGAATTATAATTAATGAATAGTCCAAAGTACACATTTACAATCTATTGAGAAGTATTTTATCAAAGAAAAAGTTCTAATGCTAAAACGACTCTAAAGGGGTTGTTACACTAAGAGTTGTGAAACTAAAGCAAGTTGATGTAAATTTAAAGTTGACGGGTCAAAAATATTATTTTTCTATTAGATAAAAAATATGAAGTTGTGTTACATCACGGATAATATGGTCATGTCATATTATTTCATTTAAAATTCATAAATTCTATTTTTGAAATGTGTCAAAAAGTTTTTTCAAGGGGACTAAATTTACCTACATAAATTACATTTAATTATTCTAAAAACTATAAATTCTAAGATTTTTCTAAACAAATCTATGGGACTCAACTAATGGACCCACTAAACACTTATTCATTTCACTCACTTACCTCTATTATCTGTCCCTGTCATGTCATATCCTAATAATTATTCATCCTTTGTTGATAAGTTTGCATCCTAATAATACATGTTTCGATTATATATCTCTTATTAAGAAGATCAATAAGCAGTTTTTTTTTCAATATTAAAACTTCATTTTTAAATTAATTCCTAATGATTGATCCTACTTTTGAAAAACAATTATAAGCAAAAGTAAAATTCCTATTTTAGTGTGAACACATCATTTTTGAGACTTGGCCCCAAATAAAATATTTTGAAACAAAATTCAATGTCACAAGTTTTCACACATTTCATTGTGAATATGCATAATGGACCAAATTAACATGTTAAATTCATATCATAAAATTACAATCTCAAAAAAGCCTTTTCATAAGGAATGTATCCAGTGAGTTAAACTTTTTCAAGACATTGTCCTTTGTTCTCGTTAGGACTTTTAGATTTCATGGCGTCCTTTTGTTTTCGAATTGTTAAAATTAATTTTTGAAGTAGTATCTAATTTATTGTGATGTTCTTTATGTATAATTCCAAAACGTTATATGTCCCCTTATCTAATTAATGAGAAACATATATTTTATTTTTTACTATTAATTTTATCATTAGTTAAAATCATTTTAATTAAGTTATATAAAATATTATTTTAACTAGGGTAGTTAAATTACTGCAAAGATTATGATATTATCTTTTGTAATAAATGTTTAAATTCTCAATTCATTTGAGATAAAACATTCATCATCAAGTATATCAAATTGTTTTAAAAAAATTCTTTCCTTACTATCC
Organism: Solanum habrochaites; assembly: GCA_027704765.1. Lineage (NCBI taxonomy): Eukaryota > Viridiplantae > Streptophyta > Magnoliopsida > Solanales > Solanaceae > Solanum > Solanum habrochaites. The sequence goes on from JAKWJA010001179.1 coordinate 66,338, forward strand.
TAATTGTTTTTTCCTAATTTTAATGAATATAAAGAACAAAAATATAAAGTCATAAATTTTTTTTTGTCATTTTTCTTTTGGAAAGAATGGGTTGATCCATGTCTAATTTTTATTCAAGTTAGGTCATTATTTTTGTTGTTTTAAAAACTATCAACAAATTATTAAGTGTACTCAAACTTAATCTACACATAGATCAGTATTAAAAATTTTAAATATATTGAGGACTCATAATTTTAAATCTATTTTCTTGAATGATTTTCAAATAAAATAGAAAAATATATTATTAAATTAATTATTTTATTCAAATATTTATGTTTCACATGATGTAAAAATAATCACGAGAACATCTGATATTTTATTGTTATTACGTTTACTTGAAAATGTCAAAAATAATTTTACATTTGAATTTTTGAGAAAGAATTAAATTTTTGATGTATTCTTAGATTGTAGAAATAGTTTTTGGCCTTTATTAACTTTGTGCCATCCTTAACCCCTCTCTAAAGGAGTATAGTTGAAGATTTGAAGTCTTGACTATTGGGTATAGTACTCAGTAGTAGTTTTTTCTCACTATTCTTTGATTTGATCGAATACGTTGTCTTGCTTTCTCTCTCACACACACATGTTTTCCATAGTAATTTATTAAATGTGACGATGAATTTTATTGGTTTTACTCTTTCTATTTCAAACTGTTTAATCTCTTTTTTTTCTTTTTGAATTAGATAGCAACTCCTTGAAAAGTACAAAGTAATAAAATATTTTGTCCATGGACAATATTTTTCATATATTTATGTGTTCATGGTGCAATCTTCGAAATACTAACACAGGTAGAAAAGTGTAACGACCTGTTTAGTCATTTTGAGCAGCAGATTTTATTTCTGGAAAAACTGCGAGTCGACGGATCCCACGACGGACGATAGGCACGAACGGACCAATCGAGGGGGGCTCGTTCCAAAAACACTTAGAATTTAGAAATTTGGGTCTGAGATCGATTATCCGCATATGAACGTCACGACGGGGGTGGGTGGCAGGGACCGGGATCCGTATCAGCATGAAGGGCCCGTCACAGATCGTTAATGAAGTGAGTATCTAAACTTTGTGACGGAAGAAGCAGGACAGAACGTTCGCAGGCACGAGGCCGTTCACAGGCTTGCGTAATCCTGACTGGGGTCGGATTTCTGTTAAATATTTTAAGGGGCGTTTTGGGACTCTATTCCGCTTATAATTATAAGTTAGTGGTATAAGGTGTTAAAATTTAATTATTGGGTGTTAAAGGAGACAAACCTTGAAATAAATAGTGGGTTACTTTTCCCATCTTTATACCTAATTATATGATTTGGGTAAAAGAAAATGGTTTTGAATAAGAAAAATAGAAAGAACAGAGAGAGAGGGAGAAAAGAAAAGAACGAGAGAAAGAGAAGCAACGCAGAGAGAAGCAGCAAAGGTTTTGGGAAGATAGTTGTTTGATCGCGATTCTTCGGTAGAAGGTATTTAGAGGTAGGTTATGGTTATGGATATTCATAGTAAACTTCTTAATGCGAATGATATGATTGGGTAGTATTGTAAAACATTCGATAGGTTTTTTTTAATTGGGTGTATGCATTGATGTGTTTATATATAATTGTGATAAAATAAACACGGATGAGGCTATTGAATTCTTAATCTTGAAAACCCTTGTTAATGAAGATGCTTAGTATAAAAGAAGGCCTCGATGAACTAAAGAATGATGGGTAGAGGATCGGGTGTCACGTTCCGGACCACCAGGGTAGTATAGATATGGATCGGGTGTCACGTTCCGACACCAGGATAGAATAATGAGGATGGAAGTGTCACGTTCCGACACCCAGGGATAGATAATGAGGATCTGTAGTGTCACGTTCCGGCACCAGGATAGGAATATGGATCGGGTGTCACGGTTCGGACACCAGGGTAGTAATAGATATGGGATCAGGGATTGTCACGTTCCGACAACAAGATAGAATAAATGAGGATCGACAGTAGCAGTGTCACGTTCCGGCCACCAGGATTAGAATATGAATCGGGTGTCAGTGCGGACCACCAGGATAGTATGATAGGATCGGGTGTCACGTTCCGGACACTAAGGGGATAGGATGATGAGCGATCGGAGTGTCACGTTCCGACACCAGGACTAGATGATGGAGATCAGAGTGTCACGTTCCGAACACCAGGATAGAAAGAGAACGAATCTTGAAATATAGTTTATATTCTCAATTTAGTAAAACCTATTTTCCCAAATGTGTATGGGTGTGCGAGGCCTGAGTCATCTATGGATGGGTTGGTGATGTTATAAATGAATTTTCTATTACTTGTTGCTATCACCCTGTTAAGAATATTGTGATTTTATGATATTATCTGAAATATATTGCTTTCTTTTGAGTTGCCGATGATACCTACTCGTGTACGTCGTGTTTTGTTTTGTACTGACCCCTCCTACTTGTAATTGTTTTCTTTGTTATTGCGGAGTTGAAGCAAACCGTTAACATCGTCTTCAACCTCAACCGCAACTCTAGCCAGCTTCATCACGTCGAATCTCAGGGTGGCTAATGCTTCTAGCTTGGACTGGATCATTTCTTCATGTCTTGATTCCTGAAGTTCCGCCATGGACTAGCTTTTTTAACTTAATTTCGCGTAGCTTCTAGATATCTTAGATTAGTAATTTGAGGATAGATGTCATTTGTTGGTGCTGACTTCAGATTTTGGGGATGATTGAGTATTAAATTTTAGAAGTTATTAATGTGATTTCGTTATGAGTGTGAAGTCTTTAGCCGTATTTTCGGTTTATTATGGTTTGAAAAGTGTTGGGGATTAGATTGTGGTTTCGCCGTAACATAGTAGGATAAGTGTGGGTGCCACTCGCGACCCGTTTGGGTCGTTGACAAAACGTGATACTTGTGTTCATAATTTGCATAGGATGTTGTAATGAGCCAATGACAACCACGCTTGGATTTGAATTTTGCAAGTTTTTTTTTTTAAGGAAGGAAGTAATCGGTAAGTGTGAATATATGCTCGTATTAGGGTGTAAAAAGAATTCAAAGATAGCCTTGAACCAATAGAAGGATGGCATCGAATCGTTTAATTATTATTAAAATAAATATTTACTTGAATTATGAGTTATTGTTTAAGGGTAACAGTGGCAAACAAACAGGTATGAATTTTTCATTTTGTTTAAAAAAATAAAAAAAATTTCTAAATCGAACAATTTTACATGTGTATCAAAATATTAGACATAAAAGATAAACAAATGATATTATGTATAGAGTATAATAGAGATATAGATATAGATAATATTACTTTTCTAACATTTTTCAAAATATATTACATCTTCGGTCTTAGATCTCTCTGTGACAATTCAAATTAGACATCAGAATTTACGTTGTTGGGCCCGTGCATAGCACATCCCAATACTCAACTAATATTATTATATAGAAGATCCAAGTTAAGGACCACCAAGGGAAAGTTTTTCAATTGATAAAGATTCTAGAATGTTTGTTTCTATGTTATGATATCAAGAAAGTTGTAATAGATTTGTAATGACAAAACAACCAAATATATTTTCCTAAATGTAATGTGTATTCGAATGATGTGACATTTAATATGAACCCACATTTTCAATGTCATGACCCAAATTCATAAGTCGTGATGACACCTATGTTCCCAACCAATAGGTAAGCCAACCAACATATTTAACCAAACTTAACCAACTAATGCGTACAAAAAAACAATTAACAAATCTCCAACACAGTGTTCCTTATAAGTACGAAATGGGAAACTAAAAAAATACCACCCCAAGAATTGGTGTCATAAGTACAAGAGCTTCTAAAATACGAGGCAAGTCTGAAACTAAACTAACAAATCTAACATAAGGGATACCCTATCTGAATAATAAATGACAGAATAAGTAAAACATAGAAGAAGGTGTGAGCCACAGAACAACCAAGAAGATCACCACAACTCCAAGACACTCCAATCTCGGACTCATAATGTTCCACGTGATGTTCTCTTATCCGGAATTGAATATGCACCACAAAGAGTGAAACAAGTGTAGTATGAGTACGAAACCACGTGTACCCAGTATATCTCATTGACCGATAACGAAGAAGTAGTGACGAGAGTTTTTTTACAAGAAAAAAAACAATTCTTCAATCATACAAGTCTATATTACATTTACTAGTCAAGTTTCATCAAATAGAGGTAATCAAATATAATATAATCGTCAAAAATGAATGATGTGATGAAATGCAATGCAATATAATGTCATGAAATGATATATCTCCGAATATCCAGTACTCTCTCAACCGTATATACATGATACTCCTCGAAAGTACATAGAGAGATCATGACCCATGGGGACTCGCGAGATCTATATACCAACACGAACGATCTCCACACGTCTGTACGGTCGATCTCAACACACTTTCATACAATCAAATCATTTCCGCTCCGAACTCGTCTCCACGGGCTCCAAATAAGCAATCTCTACATCGCACCCATCCCCAGCACGGACAATCTCCACGGTGCCAAAACTTTAAACTCAAGTATCATTTAATGCATATGGACACCCATATATTTCACAAATAAGGGATTGATGATGCCATCCTTAATCATTCAAGTTCAACCATAATACATACCAACTCAATTATCACCAATATACGAGTATAATAAAGAAAAACACAATCACACAGAGTGATGTTTCCAAAGCATAATATATCGCTAATTTCTCATATGCTTTGCATTTCTCAAAAATTACAATCCACATTCTATGGTAGTACTTTACTTTTAAACATCGGATCATGTCAAGCCGTCCACCACCATTAATACGAGGACCCGCAACTCTAGCCCTTTACCCCTTATCTATTTTCATCTTTTGAATATTAATAGAAAAAAAGTCCTTAAAAAGTCTAAAAACGCCTTAGCATTTACCATAGTGTAGAATCTCGTGCCACGAATCCTAAAGATAGTTTCTTCCCTTTCGCCAAAGGTTCGGAACAGTTACGCTCTACCAATATGCAATATTTCGAAGTAGTAGAAACAACATTGGTAGACATTTAACTCATTATATGTCTATCATACAACCCTAAACTCACTCCATATTACTAATTCTAGCTCAAATCTTGAAAGTTTGTATGCCAAAATTATCATACTTGCTAATATTTCAAGCCAAGAATTTACTTTAAAACCTTCTCCCAAATACCAGAATCAATGTTAAATCATATAAATACACCCTAATAATTAATTACCTATCTTCAATATATCAAAAAAACTTTATCTTAATTGATATATGATAAGAATCACAAATAACAATTAATTAAGAGAACCAAAGAATATAGTAGTGTCGAGACCACATTTTTTCTTCTCTTCAAATGCATACGGTCAATTGTCTAACTTTATAAAAAATTATACATATAAATGTATAATGTGTCCAATAATTAAGAGTTCATTGGCCATCATACCTCAATCAACCCTATGCTACTTTGATATTTAATATAATATGCATTCCAACAACTACCTTAGGACTTAATCACCTCTAAAAACTTATTTTATTATATTACTACAAGTGCACCATATCATTATTTATAAACATTACTGAATCTGGATTGGTTTACCTGAAAAGGAAGGGGTACGGGGGAGGAGGGGGGGGGCCGACGGCGCCGACACAAGAGGAGGGGCGAACCGGGAGGGGGGGGCGAAAAGAATTTTTTCTTTCATCTCTTTTTTTTTTTTTTTTTTTTCTCTTTTTTCATCTAACCTCTACTACTATCACTTCCCATCCCCTCCTCCTACTAATCTATTTTAATTATATGAGCCAAATGGTAAGGATTAATAAATAAAAATTTAGGTTTGACCCATTTACTATTCAAGTATTAATTATAAAATAGATATATTATCAACTAGTACTCCTAGTTACCGAATTGTTTTAACATACCCCTTTAAATTTCTCAGAAGAGTCAAAATAGTCCTAGTTCTCAAAAAGTTTCTAGTGGGTCTTTTCCTTTGAGTTTTGGACCTTGGTAAAGTAACCATTACCTAGGGTACACGAGACGGAACCAACGATGGTGGATCTTCACCTATGAGACGGACCGTCGTCATGGAATATCGCGTCCTGAATGAGGCATTTGTTACATACCCGACAACGACCCTGCTTGGGGTTTTTTTTTATGTGAAAAATCCAACATTTAAAACACCAAACACCGGGAGTTGCACCAAAGGCCGGGGCACGCAGGCAGGACAGAGGGCCAGTCCTTTTCAATTCCAAAAATCATCTCCCCTTTAAACCGATCATTTTCCCAATATTTTCTTAAGTCTAAAAGGTCTCTCTACAGGTCGGGTAGTTGTGCTGTGGGTGTCTCTTGTTCACCAAGTTGACTTTTTTCCTTCTTGTTTTTCTCATAAAAAATCTTAGGTATGTGTCTCTAATTCTACTCATTTATATTTCATTTTTGTTTTATCAAGTGGAGTTAGTATAGTTCGTCTTAATACGTTCATTTCTTTATCACAAATTTTATCTGACATAGGTTAAAAAAATTCCCAAAAAATTGCCTTGTAAAAACCTAGAAAATAAGTGCCTTAGCATTTTCTAGTTTACTAGGTATTTGGGTTAAGACAAAATGTAGGTCAAAAACACTACCAATCGATTTGGCGTCATAGGGAATAATGGGGCACTCCAGTTCTATTCAATGAGTACAGGAACGAGGGACACCGATGACGGGCCGTCGTATTCACGACGGACAATCATTGGGTTCCCGTTACAACCGCCTTCAATACTCCACTGTCCAATTTTTTTACAAGTTGTCCACCAACGAACCACATACGACGGACCGTGGTTCCCGCAAAGGTCCGTTCCTGCACAACTGTTCTGGTTGTCGAGAACCCTATTTCTTAAGGGTATCTCTACTATTTCTAAGTGTCCTTGTTCAAAGGACACATAGACTGGACCGTTCATTACCTACGACGGTCCGTCTGCACAAACGTTTGGTTGTCAGAGGACCCTTTTCATAAGGGGTCTCTCTCTTATTTTTCTAAGTGTCTCAAACGGTAAAACTAGAACGGAGCGTCATACCTTCACAATCCGTCCTGCATGGACCGTCATGAGTTAGAACCCTCTCCTAGGGTCTCCATATTTTTTCGAAGTGTTCCTCTGATGGACACCTACGACGGGACCGTTTTGTTACCTTTGACGGTCCGTCCTGCATGACCGTTTCGATGGTCAGCGACCCCTCTCCTAAAGGTCTCCCATATTTTTTCCAAGCATCTCTGACAGACACCTACGAGGGACCTTCGTACCTGTGATTGTTCTGTCCTTGCACCATACCGTAATACTTGTCAGAGACTCTCCTTTTCAGGGTCTCCAATAAAACACAGTCTAAGTAAGACAGACGACCCATGACGGTCCGTCGTACTCACGACGAACCGTCACCTTGTACGGTGTGTTTCCACTGTTACTATAGCAATGTCATTTTATTTTAAAATTTTTATTTTTGTGTGTGGTTTTGATTTGTCTTGTTTTGCTCCTTCTTAGTACTTAATATTTATCCTTTACAGGTACCATTCTACTATGGCACAAAAACAACGATCGAGTCTATGGCACGAGGGGTGATCGAAGTGGTGCTCGAAGTATGTCGCACTGTCTTTGCCCTCCTGTCATTGCTATGATTGATGAGCGGTGACCCCGAGTACGTGCCCCCAGGCACTTGACCCTATCCTGTGCTGCCAGATCCACCAAAAGAGGTTTGGAGTCCGGCGTATCACTGCTCCTAGTATATTGATGAGGAGCACAACCACTGACCGGCACACCTCTGGGTCACCACTAATTAAAGCAGGAGCGTCTGGCTCCTTAGGAGTTTATGGTCGGAGGAAATCCTCCGGATCTGACTGAGGTTCCCGCACCCCGCCACGCTGCAGAGTCACCTCTCTGATGAGGCTGGACGGTCGGAATCCCAACACATGGTTCACCCGGCTCGGCTCTGTAAGACCCTGGTTTAGTCGTTTTGAGCAACAAATTTTAGTTCTGGAAAAAACTGGCTGGGACGACGGGATGTGTTTTTGGTACGACGGACCGTCATAGTCACGACGGACCGTCGAGGCGTGGTGTCGTCCCATTTGACACTTAGAATTTTGAAAATTGGGGTACTGAAAATCGGGGACTCTTGAACGGTCGTGACGGAGGTGGCAGGACGGACCGTCGCCAGGTCGACGGCCCGTCACAGGCCATCACTTAAAACAAGTCTCTGGACCTTGTGACGGACCGCCAGGACGGACCGTTCGGCAGGCGCGACGGTCCGTAATGGGCTACGCATCCCAGTTCGGGTCGAATTCTTTACCCGTTTTTAAGGGACGTTTTTGACTATTCCTGCTTTATTATAAAGTTATAGGGGTTAATGTTAAGAAGTCTAATTTTTGTTTTACTGGGGTTTTAAACAGAGGTAACTTAAGTTAATTAGTGGGGTTATTAATTTGCCATCTTTTATTCTTAATTATATATTTAATTAGGGATAAAAAAAAGAGGGTTTGAAATAAAAAAATAGAAAGAACAGCAAGAGAGGAGAGAATCGATCAAGAGAGAGAGACGTGAAGAGGATTTAGCAAGGATTTTGGGGGTGTGGAGTTTAAGTTATTTGTAGGCTTGTTGATTCAATTCTTCGGTGAGGTAGGTTAGGGTTATGTTACATATTCGTAGTTGCGTAGTGAACTCTTAAAGGGAATATTATGTGTTGATATATTGTAAAACACACTGCTATGTGCTTAAAGTTGGTATGCGTGCATTGATTATGATTATTAAAATTTGATGAATTAACAAAAGCAGATTGAAGCTAATGAAGCCCAAATCGTGAAAGACTAATTCACTTATTAATATTATATATGAGAATGATGATGCCTTAGTATGAAAGAAGCTTGAAAAATTATATAATGAGAAATGAGATGCCTTAGTGTAAAAGAAGGTATTGATGAATTGGGGGAGCGGGTGACCACGTTCCCTTTTCCCTGTTATTGGGGACCAGGATAGAATGAGGATCGGAGTGTCACGTTCACGACACCAGGATTAGAATATGCGATCGGTTTGCCACGTTCCGCTGTGGTACCAGATAGAATATGAGGAGGATCGGAGTGTCACGTTCCGCCCAGGATTAGAGATAGGAATATGGATCGGGTGCACGTTCCGGTACCAGCGATAGAATATGAGGATCAGAGTGTCACGTTTCCGACACACCAGGTAGGATAAAGGGATCGGGTTGGGGGGGGCCACGTTCCGTGGGGTAACAGGATAGAAATAGAATGGAGGATCGGAGGCCACGTTCCGGCAACAGGATTGAAATAGAGCGTATCGGAGTGTCACGTACGACACAAGAGAAGAAGTTAATGCATCTTGAAAGATAATTTGAATATACTCAATAACGAACTTAATCCCAAATAAAGTATGGTTATTGAGGCTGAGTCTCATAGTGTGAAATCGATTGTAGTTATTTGATGGAATTTCATGTTGTTAATTGTACATGTTGAGTATTGTAGTGAAGTAGTTACATTATTATTGATATATACTGGTCCTTCTTTTGAGTTGACGATGAATCTACTCAGTAGGTGGTTGTACTGACCCCCATACTTCATGTTTCCTCTTGGTTATTTGTGTAATGCCAGGCAACAAACGTTCTGTCAACTTCCAACTCAACAGCAGATCTAGCCAGTCTTCACTTCATCGGAAATTCAGGGTGAGCTAATGCGTCTTAGCTGGACGGGGTCGTCTCTTCAAGTCTTTGATGCCTGAACTTCCGGCTGGACTAGCTTTTTAGTCTTTTTATTAGTAGACCATTTCCTAGTTAAGTAATTTGAGATAGGTTTTTGTGATGATGGACTTCCAGATTTTGGGGATATAATAATCGTAGTGAATTGTGTTTATTAATGAGTTTAAGTCTTCCGCATTATTTTGTTGATATATCTGGAAATGGTTAAGGTTTAGATGGGTTGGTTCGCTCACATAGGAGGTAAATGTGGGTGCCAGTGCGTCCCTGATTTGGGTCGTGACAAACTTGGTATCAAAGCATTAGGTTCATTGGTCCATCACACCAAGAACAGGTCTAGTAGAGTCTTAAGGACCGGTTAGGGGGACGCCCTTTACTTTCCTTGACGAGGCTTATAAGGACTTTAGGAAAATTTCACTCTTTATTTCTTGTGACTCTACTTGAGTCCACAATTGGTATCTGGGCGTACGGATTGGTATCTTGACCATCTTCACCTCTATTGTCGCAGATGGTTAGAATAGAGCAACGACCGCACCCAGCGAGAAACAACGGAACGACAAGAACCACTGAGCCAGCCACTTGGGGCTGTAGCTCGAGGAAGAGCAAACGGCAAGAGGCCGTGGGAGGGGAAGTCCTCTAGAGGAAGAGAGAGAACAAAACACCTTAGGCCATCTGATTACTAGGGCGGGGATACTACACAGAACGAGGGGAGTAGGCGATGTAAGAGAGGGGGAGGGAAGGGGGAAGAATGGAAACAAGGGCAGAATGAGGAGAAGGAAAATGCCACCCCAAACTACCCAGAGATGATCAACCAAGTACTGTTATCTTAGTGGGTTATCAGACAGGGTTAAGGCACCTCCAGTAGTTTCTGCACCAACCCCCGGTTTCAGAGGTACGACATTGCGGCTACCTATGGCTCCCCGCATGGATTTGCATCATTGGGACATAGGACATTTCCACGTCTGACTACGGGCCTATTATGAACAAATGATCAGCATGAAACTTTCAGTAAGTTCTTGAAATTGAAAACCTCCAGTTTTAAGGGGCGTAGACTCAGAGGAGGCCTACGGAATTTTCTGGTGATTGTATGAGCTATACACCAAGGATGGGTTATCTAGAACGGTTTGGCGTGAGTTCGTGACCTGAGTTGTCAGTTTTTTCAAGGGAAGCCAAACGTGGGTGGCGGTCACCACATGTTGAGTGTCACCAACAAGAGGCACCACCTATGACTTGGAATCATTCTCTACCCTGTTATGGAGACGTCTCTTCAAGGGACTTTGGAGATAGGAAAAAGGGACGAGTTCTTGAGTCGAGAAGCAAGGGAGGATGACAGTAGTTTAACGCGTATGAGGCTTCATTTCGCGCACTATCCAGATTAGATACGCCACCCAACTTGTTCAGTCCACAAGAACGGATTCGCCGTTTGTGGAATGGGTTGATGGTCAGAGTTGCGGATTCAGCATTTTAAAGGGTAGCGCTACGGCAACCATCTTCCATAGAGGTGGTAGACTTGTGATAGAGGGTGGAAGGATGTGAAGCCAGAGACTTCACCACGACACGACATCGAAAAAGGTTGGTCGAAGGGGAGGCGAGTTTAAATGGTTCCTCATCTAGAGGACAGAGCTCCGGAGGGTTACTCAAGTCGGACCCATTCAGTCTTGTCACTACAGACTGTAGTTGGGGGTCCCACCTGCAGGAACGGTCAACACTACTCGAGAAGAGACCTATGCATTGAACCCCCGAGAGAGAGGAGTGTTATGGATGTGGGGGGCTTGGACACATCAGAGGTATTGTCCAAACCGGAGTTTACAGAACCCCAACTAGCTAGACGGTAGAGGTGGTCAGGGAGATGGCCGCTTTTCTGGAGGAAGTGGTTGGGTGGGTCGAGGTAAATGGTGGTCACACAACTGGCAGAGTGATGGGCCAAAAATGGAGCCCACCTACTACGCAAACATGGTTAGGGGCAATGGACAGACAAACGATGTTTAGGGCACATTGTTACGCTTTCCTGGAGATCTGAAGCGGGAGGCGCTCTGATGCTGTTATCATACAGTTAATCTTTGGTTTTGATTGCATGGCATCTGTAGTATTTGGACCTGGCTCCACGTTTTCATATGTATCTTCATCATTTGCTTACTGGTCTAAAATTGAATTGTGAATTACTTTGACATCCTATCGTGTTTCGACACCGGTGGGTGGTGAGTCCTGGTGGTGTTGAAAAATGAAAAAAGGTTACATAGGTCTTGTTTGGTGAAAACTTGTGGGGGCCAAACCACTTAGGTAGATTTGGTTATTTTAGAAAATGGGTGACGTGGATGTAATTCTGGGTTATGACTGGCTTTCTCCCAAAATTTTGCGATCTTGGATTGTATGCTAAACTGTGACATTGGCCAAGCCTGGGACAGATCCGGGGGGTAGTGTGGGAGGGTGGGCTACACTTCAATCCGGTGCGTATGCATCTCCCTTTCTTGGTGGATTAAGATTAATGGTTAGTAAAGGGTTGTGTTGTTTAGCTTTCTTGGCACATCTCAAGGATGAAACTACCCAAGGTCCCTCGATTGAGTCGGTTTCGGTGGCATGAGTTTCTTGATGTTATTCCCTGCAGATCTTCCGGGTATTGCCCCCAGATAGGGATATTGACTTCGTATTGATCTTGAAACCGGTTGGTACACGCCCCATTTCTATACCCCCTTACAGAATGGGCCCCCGCGGAGTGAGTTAAGGAGAATTTAAAAAGCCCAACTTCAAGAATTGTTGAGAAAGGGCTATTAGACCAAGTGCATCCCTTGGGGGTGCTCCGGTTTTGTTTGTTGAAGAAGAAGGGGGGAGGTTTCGAATGTTGCATAGACTACACGACAGTTGAACAAAGGTAACCATTAAGAAAACAAGTATCCTCTTCTCCGCATTGATGACTATTCGATTCAATTACAAGGGTGCTTGTGTCTTCTCTAAGAATTGATCGAGATCCGGTTATATAATCAATTGAAAATACGAGCAAGATGTGCAAAGACTGCTCTGTTAGAACCGCGTAGGTGGTATTGGGAATTAGAATTGTAGTGATGTATTTTGGTTCTTAACGAATGCCCTGCTGCGTTCATGAAGTTTGATGAACGGGGATTTTAACGCACCATTTATTTAGATCTCTTTGTGATCGTATTTATTGAGATTATACTAATAACTCCAAAGAGTAAGAAGGAAACTGAGAGCGGGGGTATTGCGGAACGAATTGTATTGGAAATGTTGAGGGAGAAAAAGCTTTATGCCAAGTTCTCTAAGTGTGAGTTTTGGATAGATGCAGAGTGTGCCCTCTTGGGGCATGTGGTTTCGAAGGATGGGGTGATGTTAGATCCTCTAAGATTGAGGCAGTGAAGAATTGGGTAAGACCCACTAATGTGTCAGACATACGGAGTAGTTTGTTGGGTTTAGCTAGCTACTTACCGCCGCTTTGATCAAAGGGGATTCTCTTTATTGCTTCCCAATTGACGGAACTTGACTAAGCTAGGAATGTTCCATTTGGTATGGTCAGATGAATGTGAGGAAAGCTTTCAGGAAGCTTTAAGACTTGTTGACTACCGCAACCCTATCCTCACTTGCGGGGTGGTGAGCGGTAAGAACCTTTCATTGTTTATTGTGGATTGCATCCTATTCGGGTTTGGGTGCAGTTGCTAATGCAAGGAGAAGACGTGATTGCTTATGCCTCAAGACATTAAAGGCCTGGGGACGTAAACATCCCACTCATGACTGGGAATTGTCCGCGGTAGTGTTTGCTTGAAGCCATGGAGGGGACACTATTTATATGGGTTAAGTGTGAGGTCTACACGGATCATCGTAGCCTTCAGTATGTCTTCTCAGCAAAGATTTGAACTGAGGCAAAGGAGATGGATGGAACTACTGAAGGACTACGACCTACGATTTTGTATCATCCAGGGGAAAGGCGAATGTTGTTGGCGATGCCCTTGGGGGGCTTGAGTAGAAAGGCGGAAAGCATGGTGAAGTTCTAGCTCATTTGCAAGCCTCTAGACGCCCATTGGCTAGGAGGTTCAGACTCTGGGCTAACGATTGATGAGGTTGAAAATAAATGATAAGGGAGGATTGGGGGCTAGTGTGAGTCAAGATCTTCTTTTCTTGGAAAGATTAAGGGAAGAAAACAGTTTGATGAGGAAAAAACTAAGGCGAATCAACCGAGATAAAGTGTTGCGAGGAGATGCAAAGGAACAACAATCGACCAGGAAGGTGTGTTGAGGGATTAAGGGAAAGGGTATGTGTACACGCATTGATGATTTGAGTCCAACACATTCTGCAGAAGTCATAGTTCAAGGTATTCTATAAATACGGGTTGCAACCAAGATGTATCGCGACCTAAAAACAACACTTTGGTGGAAGTGAATAGAATGAAGCGCAATATTTTGACCTTTATTGCCAAGTGTCCAAACTGTCAAACAAGGAAATATGTGAACACCAAAGGCCCGGAGGGAACACTTCAAAGAATGGCCAATTCCTGAATGGAAGTGGGAGAGAATTGCAATGGACTTTGTGCTTGGTCTTCAAAAAGACACTGGGGAAGTTTGATTCAATTTGGGTGGTAAATTGTGGACAGAATGACGAAGTCTGCTTCATTAATTCGGTCAAGGGACTCACAATGCAGAGAAGTTAGCAAAATGACATCTCAGAAATCGTTCGGTTGCATGGGGTTCCAACTTCCATTATACCATAGAGGTACGCAGTTAGTTTACTTCTAAGTTGGAAAACATTGCATGCAGAATGGTACTAGGTTGACCTTAGTACCGCGTTTCCATCCTCAGACCGATGGTCAGTATGAGCTGAAACGATTCAAAGTGTTGGAGGATATGTTCGCGCATGCGTGATAGAGTTGGTGGCCATTGGGATAGCTTCTTACCTTTGGCAGAGTTTTTCATACAATAATAAAGCTATCACTCCAGTATTGATATGGCTCCATTTGAAGCATTGTATGGGAGGAGTGTAGAACTCCAGTGGTTGGTTTGATGCATTCGAGGTTAGACCTTGGGCGTTACCGATCTTCTTGAGGATTCGTTAGAAAAGAAACGGTTAAAGCATTCAGAAAAGCTTCTAGCGGCGCAAGTAGACAAAAAGGAGTATGCAGACCGGAAGGTTAGAGATTGGGAGTTCATGGAAGGTGAAACAAGTCTTGTTGAGGTTTTCACCCCATGAAAGGGGTGATGCCGGTTTGCAAAAAGAGGGGAAGCTAAGTCCAAGGTATAATTGGACCATTTGAAGGTATAAAGCGAATAGGGGAGGGGGCTTTGGAATTAGCATTGCCCCAGGGCTGTCCGGAGTGCATCGGGTATTTCATGTGTCCATGTTGAAAAGATTACCATGAGATGGAAGCTTCACATTATCCGTGGGGCTCAGTGTTGTTGATGAGAAACTCGGACTTATGAAGAGGAACCCGTTGGATATATTAGATAGAGGAAGTTCGCAAGTTGAGGTTCAAGAGAGATTGGCCTGCCATCAAGGTGCAATGGAAGGAATCGACCCTTGAAGGAAGTCTTGGGGAAGGGAGGCGGATATATACAAGAAAAAATACCAACATCTGTTCACCAGGATTCAGGTACTCCTTTTCCTTTTTGCCATTTGTTTTCCTTCTTTTTGATCGTTCGGGGTACGAACGATGGGTAAATCTGGTATCTATTGTAACGACCTGTTTAGTCGTTTGAGCAACAAATTTTATTTTGGTCAAAACTCAAACATATAAAGGGCTGGGAAGGAAGGATGTGTTGTAACGACGGACCGTCATAGTCACGGACGGCCAGTCGAGGAGGGCGCGTGTCGTCCCATGACAATTAGAATTTTGAAATTGGGTACTGGAAAATAGACTCTCTGAACGTCGTGACAGGGGTGTGGCAGGACGGACCGTTCGCAGGCTCGACGGCCCGTCAAGGACCATCCACTTAAAAGACAGGTTCTCTGTGGACCTTGTGGACGGACAGCAGGACGGACCGTCGCAGGCGCGACGGCCCGTAACGGGGCTACGCAATCCCAGTTCGGTCGGATTCTTTACACGTTTATGTGAAGGGACGTTTTTGACTATTCTGGCTTTTTTAATTATAAAGTTATAGGGTTAATGTTAATAAGTCTAATTACTTGGGGGTAAAAGAGGTAACCTTAAGTTAATTAGTGCGGTTATATTCCATCTTTTGTATTTCTTAATTATATATTAATTAGGGTAAAAGAAAGAGGGTTTGGAATAAGGAAAAATAGAAAGAAAAGCAAGAGAAAGAGAGAATCGATCAAAGAGAGAGAGACGAAGAGATAGCAAGGATTTGGAGAAGATGCTTGTTGTTTCAATTTCTTCGGGGAGGTAGGTTATGGTTTATGTTCGATATTCGTAGTGAACTCTTTAATAGGAAGATTAGTGTGATAAATTGTAAACCCTGCTATGTGCTTAATTGTAGATTGCATGATTAGGATTATAAAAATTGTGATGAAATTAACAAAGCTGATGAAGCTTAATTGAATCCCATAATTTGAAAGAAACCCTAAGTCACTGATATATTATATAATGAGAATGATGATGCCTTAGTATGAAGAGCTTGATAAATGATATAATGAGAATGATGATGCCTTAGTGTAAAAGAAGGATTGATGAATCGGATCGGGTTGCCACGTGCGAGTACCAGGATTAGATGAGGATCGGGAGTGTCACGTGCCGACACCAGGATATAGAATATGGTCGGGTGCCACGTTTCCGGTATCTAGATAGAACTATGAGGGATCGGGGTCACGTCAGACACTAGGATAGAATATGGATCGGGTGCCACGTTCCGGTACCAGGATAGAATATGAGGATCGGAGTTCACGTTCCGACACAGGACTGTAAATGGATCGGGGTGCCCGTTCCGGGTTTTAACAGGATAGAATGAGGATCGGTTAGTGCCACGTTCCGGCACCAGGATAGAAATAGGAGGATCGGAGTGTTCACGTTACCGACACAAGAGGAGAAGAAAGATAATGAATCTTGAAAGATAAATGAATACTCGACTAACGACACTTTTAATTCCCAAATAAGTTAGGTATTGAGGCTTGAGTTACTCATGTGTGGAACTGGTTGTAGTTATTGATGAATTCATGTTTAATTGCTCATGTTGCGTATTGTAGTTGAGGTTACATTATTATTGATATATTTACTGTTAGTCCTTATTTGAGTTGACAGATGATATCTACTCAGACGTGGTTGTACGACCCCCTTCCTACTGTCATGTTTCCTCTTTGTTATGTGTGTAATGCAGCAAAACGTTTGTCAACTTCAATCAACGCAGATCTTCTAGCCAGTCTTCAATTATCGGTAATTCAGGAGTGGCTATGCGTCTAAGCTTGGACGGGTCTCTTCTTCAAGCTTGATAGCCGCTTGAACTTCCGGCATGGGGACTAGCTTTTTTTAGGTATTTTATTCTAGACATTCCTAGCTAAGTAATTTGAGATAGATGTTCTTGTGATGATGACTTCCGGATTTTGGGGTAATAATAATGTTATTGAATTGTTTTTTATAATGAAGTTTAAGTCTTCCGCATTATTTTCTGTTGATATATCTGATACTGTTAAGGTTTAGATGGGTTTGGTTCGCTCACATAGGAGGGTAAGGCTGGTTAAAAATGTGGGTGCCAGCGAGTCCTGATTTGGGTCGCTGACATGGCTCTCACCCCGGTTACTGAACCCAGCCCACTTGCGTGGTGCCTGTGTCGATAGCCAGTGTCAATGTCTATTACGATGCAAAGTTCCTTCATGACAGAAAGGAGTTATACTGGACACTACATTTTGAGGACGGCGTTCCTCACGGGAAGTCTCCCGAAGATACATGAGATCCACAACTCTTCACCAGACATCGATTGGATGTTGTGGAAAGCACGTCCGTGAGATGCT
Source organism: Solanum habrochaites (assembly GCA_027704765.1). Lineage (NCBI taxonomy): Eukaryota > Viridiplantae > Streptophyta > Magnoliopsida > Solanales > Solanaceae > Solanum > Solanum habrochaites. The sequence continues at coordinate 83,986 of JAKWJA010001179.1, forward strand.
TATGTGAAGCAGATGGTCCGAGATTTCTACGCATCCTATGTAGTTGACTCTCCGATAGCAGATTGATAGGCGGGGCTGCCCCCCGCCAAACAGGGGACCCACTAAGAGAGGTCCGAGTACGTGGACGTTCCGGGTGATATCCTCCATGCCTGCTATCCACGGTTTCTATACGGTGAGAATGTTGATAGATAATCGGGGACCCCTATCACTGCCGAGTTTAAACTACGATGGCAGATTGCAAAGTGGCCACAATTTATGGTGAGCCATCGCTGAGAAGACCACCAAGAGGGGGCAGGCCCTGCAATGTTCGTTGATGGAGAGGGTGCCGATGGCGTGACTGAGTCGAAGAGGGGGCCATGAAGAAGGCCAATCTGAACTTCACGGCGAAGTTTTTGTGGTTGATTGTCCACCACTGCCGTTCCCCCAACTGATTTTATTTTTGAGCCGATGAATAATATCGTCACAAGGGATCGTCCTTCGAAGCTAGAGTACTGATGGCGCGATTGATAGCAGGGTTAGAGGTAGGGTATGTGTGATTTTTGCAGGCTTCCACAGGGCGGTAGCCGAGAGGGATTTTTAACGTCACAACTACTTACCCTTACCAACATGCATGATCAATTTTATCTATGACAGGCCCTGCAGGTAGGTGTTGCCTACTATGTCACGTTTGATCAACTCAAAGACCCCGCTAGGCACAGTTGATACGGCCTTGTCAGCAGGCGATGAGGCGCCAAATGAGTTGGCTCAACACAGAAGGGCCACCGTCCAGCAGTTGCCTCCTAGTGGTGACAATCTGGCTGAGACGGTAGGCACAGGCCCGCACGCTACGCAGGGGCCTCCACTGACAAAATACCACCACGGTCGATTCTATAACGGGTAATAGTAGCACCCCTGGCCCCGGAGCTCACTACTCGATCAGGGCCCCTTTCTCCGCTCTGGTACCGCTTGCTAGGGTCCAGAAAGTAGAGGCACGATGGCCACAAAAAGCAAGCACATCCCGCCTGGGATGCAGGAAAGTTCTATTGGCTAACGCAGATAAAAGAGCGCTTGGAGCGGAGATGTTCCAGCACACAAAGAGTAGAAATACGCTGAGTTTCACAGCAGCTAGACCGCTTTTTTGAGTTTGCGGAGGCTAGGCCCCGGACCAGCCCTCCCGGTGGGATTGTGTCGACCCTTTAGGCTGCGGTCGACAGTATGCGAGCAGATATTTAATAACAATCTTAGGCTAGGGTGCCTTGAGGCTGAGGCCCCCTACGGTAGAGCCTGCTTGAATGACACTAGTGATGGCGGCACTCTTCGCTATCTTCAGCCATTCCACCACCTCCCAACTCGAGAGCATGCAAGAGGCGTTGGGGTCAAAGAGGAGGATGAGGCGCAAAGCACGAAGAAGGAGCGCCGTTGAGATTGAGATGGAGGCTGTGAGAGGAGCCCTCGCTTGTTTGAAGAGGAGGCACGGTCAAAATTAGAGCAGAAGAGCTCAGCTGTGGGGAGTCTAGCTCCAGAACTGCTGGAGATAGGAGGGAGCAATGCTGATAGTGTTATGGGTGATGACTGAGGGGACCACTACTAAGGGTGTCCAGATTACAGGGGGGGGAGTGGTGGTGTGGGTTTACGGGGAACCGGACCCACCAGCTTGCGATCGTCGGCGCTTTGCGTCCAGGTTTACTTTGAGTCACCGTACCAACTCTAAGTATCTGGAATGTTTTTATGCTTGGGCACAAATTGCATGTCTTTGTTGGGGGTGGGGTATGGGTAAATGGAAAGTTGAGGGATAGGGTGACAGTCTGGAGTAGCCCACATTCACTATCCTCCTTTTGGGGGGTTTTTCTTGACTGTGTCTTTTTCCCCAAGAGACTGATTACTTTTTCTGTTTGAACCGGCCATGTCTATATCTTGTGTACATTTTTTAATCTGGGAGCATTGATGAGATTAAAATGATATCCTGATTATAAAATGGAAAATGATGAATGACTAGGCCATAGTAATTGATTAAATGTGGGCTCTAAGAATGACATAGAGGTACTTAGGTACACCACTTCATGACCCTAAGTGTAAAATTCGAAGAGGTGTCTATAATTGGTAGAGTGATCAGATGTCAGTAGTAAGTGTAAGGAAGATTTGAATAGTCCCTATTGTACCGGAGCTAGCAAAATTGCTGGGTTAGTCCTGCTAAAAGTAAGTTGTAATAGGACCATAGGAAAGAATCAGAGGGCCATTATTCAATGTAACTTTTTTGAGCCTCAAATAAAAGACAACCAAATGAAATGAAATTTATCCTTCTTTACCCATATGATTTGAGCTTTATAAATTAGACCTTCTTTTCTCACCCCAACTGATCTTTTCGGGGCGAATAATGTGTTGGCTTGGTCCCTCCTTGGGACATGTGCACCCTCGCTTATGCCAAAAGCTCTAAGTTGAGGGTGGCTAATGCATTAAACAACCTTTTATGGCCATGGAACCAAATTGGGATGTGTAATTTGACTCATGGCAAAAGCCATGAGTTGAGGGTGACTATTATGAGGAATGCTTTGGAAAGTTGGGGTGAAAAGACTAAGAGAGAGAAAGATAACCCAAAGAAAGTGACTCAAAAATTAGTGTGAAAGAAAAGAAAAACAAAAAAAAAATACAAGCAGAAAAGAAGAAAAGAAGGAGTCACCTACAACAAATAAAGAAAACAAAAAAGGGAAAATAGTAAGTGAAAGAATGTGGGAAACTTTGGGAAAAATAAAATGATGAAAATGCTGAGTCTGTTTAGCTGATATGTTCAAGGAGGGAAAAAAACAAGTCACTAAAGTATACCTTAAATATACCGTACCTGGACCCTGATCCTATTTACAAGCTAAGAAAGTTCCTATCGTGTCCTAAGGGTTGTTATAACGAAATTAAAGCAGTGAAAAATAAGGGCCAAGCTTTGGCAATACTAGGTATGGAAAATGGGTGGTGTGATTTTTTACTGAAAGTGAGTGTTGAAAAGTAATCAGTATACTCCAAATGAAAATTATTGCTGTGAAAAAATGCGGATTTTGTTTTGATGTGAGGACAATAGTTGCATTAACGGATGGATTATATTAGCACCCTCGGTTGTCCGAAAAATTGAAAGAGGATAGGTGTTAGGCATGGTGAGTCTGTATCATGGTATGATTGCACATAATTCAAGCCTATAGTGATGCATGCCTTTAAATATAATGAGGATAATTAGGGATTGATAGCCAAATGATTGCAAAAGGATAAAACATTGGATACTATTGTACAAAGATTGGTGCACCTGACCCCCCCCCCCTCACCACCCCAGTGCGTCGCTTGAGGCAACCACCAACCGACCATAATTTAAGTTGAGGGTGTGTTGCTATTATACCATGGTTTACGGTATTATTAATACTTTTTCTTTAACTTTAGTGTGTCCAAAAAGCACTTTTTGTGCGGAATTTCTTATATAAGTTTCTCCTTATTTTCAGGGAAATCTGTCCAATGAATGTGGAGGTTTTTGAGGAAGAAATGCCAGAAGAGGACCCACCTACAGGAAGATTGGTGACGGTCCGTCATGATTGTGACGGTTGTACGGTTCGGTAGCGTAGTGCAGCTTGCTGCTTGACGGAGGAAGATGGGGAGTCTGACTAAGTGTGTCGGTTACGGAAAATGTGACGGAACCGTCGTATAGCATGACGCTCCGTCCTGCAGTCGTCAGGAAGATCGGGAAGAGCCACAGTACCCATATTCCAAGGAGTTCACAGTGTTTTGGGAACGAAGGGACCCTCGACGGCCGTTGTTCTTGTAATGATCCGTCATACGTGCTCACGTCGAGGGTAACATTGAAGAGAGACAGCTAAGAAATTTCATACAAGTATGGGACGACCGGTGGGTCCATGACGGTCTTCCGTGTGACCACGACGATCCGTCGCGAGTCCGTCGATCCAACCGCATTGTGACAGATTTCCAGCACATAGGTGGGGTAGTTCTTGTTTAATTTGGTTTTATTTTTTTAAATAGTGCAAAAAAACCTCGTTTTGAGGTTTAGATCTGGAGGATTGGTTAGGACTTGATGATTGTTGATAGATTCTTGATTATCTTGATAATTTTATCATTGATTGTTGGTGAGTATGTGATTTAATCAACGACGAAAACTTTCAAATTTTCCTCTGTCTTTATTGAAGAAGTACATTGAATTCTTATACCCTATACTTTGAATATTGGATTTATGACTATGGGTAACTAAACTCCATATCTAGGGTTGTAGGGAACCATAGGCAAATAATGAGGTTAAAACCAACTAAAAATAACAATTCTTAGAATGTGTATTGCATGTATTGATAATTCTTTCGCTTTTTTAGATGTCTTTTTGAACGGATGGCCAACCCGGTTAGAACTCGCCTTAATGCTACTTGCCGGACCAAGGAGGTAGTAATAGAAACGGAATTATCAAATAGATTTAGTGTATATATTCTAATAGGTAGTATTTATTGGTACGAGGTAATAAATTAGTCCAAATAGCGAAACATGATGCTAATATGAAAGTAAAGATAAGGGTTAGTATGTACCAAAACACACGTAGCCGGGACTAAAGGTGCGTAGCAAAATTTCTAGATGCCAGACAAGGAATTAGACAATTCACATAACTTTCCATTTGCCATGCAAGATACTCGGTAAAGGAATTGTTATAGTTAGACTTAGCAAGTTATGAACCTGTGGGGAAACACGTAAAACCCTAGTTACTTGATTAAATTGATTACAAATCACACATGTCGAAGTGTTAGTTGTCTCCTTTTATTTCGCTAGTTATTTCATTTTATTTGGAATAGAGAAACCACCCCCTTTATCATTTTTGCTTTTTTTCAAGGAAGTTAATGATCTGAACAATACTAGTAATAAATGAAGTTAAGTTTAAACTATTTTCCTCGTGGGAAAGATTTAACCTCAATAGTGGGTTATTGACTTGGGACCGACCGCTTTACTTCCTTATTTGAGAAGTAAGTTTGAGCGTATCAGGAACCCTCTACCTCTTACAACACCGTCTATAAGCAAACAGGCAAGGTCTAAGAAAAATCAAATCTCAATAAGTGAAAGCAGGTATGACCCCCATATCTAAATGGCTCAATCTTCTTAGGATACACACATAAAGACCCTATTGTACACTACATGTCCAAAGAATGCTAACGAACTAAAGCAGGAACTCAAACTTAAAAACTGTGCTTAAGCTTATTCTCCTTTAGGGAACCCAAGCACAATCCTCAAATGATGCTCATGGTTACTCCTTAGTGGTGAGCATATCAATATGTATCTAGTGAAGGACAATAATAACAACGAAATCCAAATACAATTTGAAAAACTCCATTACAAAGTCCATAAAAGTTGACCAGGGCATTCGTAACATCAAAAAGACATCACTAAAAAATCGTTATATGAACCTCCATATCGTGTTCAAAAGTTGTTCTTAGGGGATATCCTACGCCCCTATTCCTTCAGCTGCTGATAGCCAGATCTCAAATCAATCTTTGGAGAAAAATGAAGGCACCCTGCAACTGATCAAATAAATAATTAATACAAGGTATATCGGGGGGTACTTTATTTCTGATATAGGTACCATGTTAACTTGCGATAGTCAATACAATTACGCATAGATCATCCTTTCTTCTTCCATAATAACACTGGGCACCTTAAGAAGTACACTTGGTCTTATAACAACCCTTGCTTACAAATTCTGCAACTGCTCTTTCAAAATCTTTCAATTTTCAGGCGGTGCCATACGATACGGAGGAAGGAAAATAGGTTAGGTCCTGGCTCCAAATCAATTTACAAAAATCAATATATTGATCTGTGGGAAGACTGACAAATCAGAGGCGAATTACCTCTGAAAAAATTCACTAACCACTGGAATAGGACTTAAGCATCGGATTAAACACTGATCTAGGAATGTGTTCCAAGTAAACCCAAACATTCCTTTATCGAAAAACGAATAGCCTTAAGAAATGATATCACACCCTTATGGAGGCTGACTAAGAGAACCTCTCATTCTACTATAGGAATTTCAGGCATAGCTAAAGTGAATGTCTTGGCATGGCAACCCTTTAAAAATTGAGTTCATCGTGGTAAGAAGATAATCAATCCATACCAAAGAAGCACATTTTCAAAATCTACCATATAAAGACCTTTAAATCTACATGAGTGCAGACACTAATCAAACGGTCTGGTACAATACTATCAACAACACACCTTGATCTTTAACAAACTATAGAATCCCCGACAAGAGTAGAAATATGTATCGACAAATCAAGAGACTCACATAATATATCCACACTATGAGAAAAATTTGTGGACTCATAAGAATAAGTATAGCCCGGATCAAATAGTACAGTAGCTGGTCGATGACAAATCAGAATAATACCTGTGATAACAGCATCTGAAGCCTCAGCCTCTGGCCTACTCTGAAAAGAATAACAATGAGAAAGACGTCCCTCAAATTGTGAACCTCCACGACCACCACCTAGACCAGAAGGAGAACCAGTTCTACCTGAATGAGAACCACCTTACTACTCTGTGCACCACTCCTAGATGGAGGTTGTGTAGCCCTGAAAGTAGAAGCCTAAGAACCTTGATGTAAGCCATCTCCTCTGGTCCTAGGGTAGTCTCTCACAAATATATTTTCCTAAATGTCATGTGTATCCTAATGATATGACAATAAATATGAGCCCATATTTTCAATGTCAAGACCCAAATTCATAAGTCGTGATGGCACCTGTTTTCCCAACCAATAGGTAAGTCAACCAACTTATTTAGCCAAACTTAACAAATTAATGAGTAAAAAAACAATTAAAAAATCTCCAACACGGAGTTCCTTAGAAGTACGAAATGTGGAAACTAAAAAGAATATCACCCCAAGAATTGATGTATTAAGTACAAGATCTTCTAAAATACGAGGCAAGTCTGAAACTAAAATGACAAATCTAACATAAGGGATACCCAGTCTGAATACTAAATGACAGAATAAGTAAAATATAGAGGGAGGTGTGGGCCACGGAACAGCCAAGCAGCTCACCACAAATCCAAGACACTCCAAGCTCAGACTCAAAATACTCCACTAGATGTGCTCATACCAGAAATTGAATCTATACCACAAAGAGTGCAACAAGTGTAGTATGAGTACGAAACTAAGTGTGCCCAGTATATCTCATTGACAAACAACAAAGAAGTAGTGACGGGAGTTCGTTTATAAGAAAAACACAATTGTTTAATCATACAAGTAAATATTACAATTACTAGTCAAGTTTCATCAAATAGAGGTAATCAAATATCAAGTATTTTCCAACCACCAAAGAAAACATATAATCGTAAAAAATGAATGATGTGATAAAATGCAATGCAATATAATGCCATGAAATGATATGTTTAGAATACTCAATACTCTCTCAACCATATATATATATGATACTCTTCGGAAATACATCAAGAGCTCATGACACATGGGGAACCCGCGAGGTACATATACTGATCCGGACGATCTCCATGTGTCTGTGCGAATGATCTCAACACACTTTCATAATATTAAAAATTTCCACACGGACGATCTCCACGTGCCCAAATTACAATCTTGACATCTGATCATCCCAGCACGGACAATCTCCACGTGCCCAACTTATACTCAATCTCATGTCAATGCATGTACACAATATTATTTCAAATAAGGGGATGATGATGCACCTCAATCATTCAAGTATCAACATAATACATAACCATCTTAGTTATCACCACTATACGGGTATAATTAAGAAAACACAATCACATAAGGATTTCAAGTCAATAATATATCAGCTAATGCCCATATGCTTTGGCATTCTCAAATTTACAATCCACATTCTACGGTAGTAACTTTCCCTTTTATAACACCGGTACTCGTGTCAATGTCTGTCACACCATGATCCCCAACTTTAGCCCTTAATCCTTTGTCTATTTCATTTATTTAAAATTTAATTAGAAAAACGTCCTTCAACAAGTCTAAAAAGCCTTAACATACCTCAAGTGTCGAACTCGTGCCACGAATCCTCAAGATAGTTCCTTTCCTTTTTGTAAAGTTTCAAAACGTTCACGATATACCAATGATGCAATATTCGTAAGTAAGCAAGTTTGTAGACATTCAAATCATTATATGTCTATCGTAGACCCTAAAACTCACTTATATTTCTAATCTAGCTCCAAATCTTGATAAAAATTTTATACCAAAATTATCATACTTGCTAAATTTCAAGCCAAGAACTTAACTTTAATCTCTCCAAATACATTAGAATTCAATGTTAAATCATATAATATACACCTAATAATTAATTACCTATCTCAATATATCAAAAACTATTATCTTAATTTGATAGAATAAATACAAATAAGAATCAATTAAGAGAACCAAAGAATAAAGTAGTGTCGAGACCACGTTCTTTCTTTTCTTCCAATTCATACGGTCAATTGTCTATCTTTTTAAAAAATTATACATATAAATGCATAATGTGTCCAATGATTAAGAATTCATTGGTCATCATTACCTCAATCAACCCTATTCCACTTTCAAATTTAATATAATATGCATTCCAACTCACCTAGTGACTTAAAATCACCAAACTAAAATTTATACAACAGTGCCCATATCATTATAATTAAAAAACATTACTGGATCCTGGAGTGATTTTACCTGGAAATCAATGTTCGAATTCAGCCGGTATTCATTTGGGTCCTCTCGTCTCCAAACAGGTGTTTCTAACACTGTAGATCTTTTTTTCTAAGAATAACCTACTACTCTATTTTCATTATATGGGTCGAAGAAATGGTAAAGGGTTATTAAATAAATATGGAATTGACCCATTACTATTCACGTATTAATGTATATAAATATAGGTATATGGTATCAACTATTCTCCCTAGTTACCGAATAGTTTAAAAATATCCCTTTGGAAATTTCTCAAAAGATTCAAAATAGTTCTAGTTCTCAGAATGACGCCTACAGATTATCGTTCACTAATACTTTTTTCAGTAGATATCGAACATAATTGTTGTAATGGTGAGTCATTTTAATTATAAGGTACATACACTTCGTATATATGTTATTGTTTTTGTTATAGTGTGGGTAAATTTAGCTCAAATCAAATTAATCTGTTAAAATAAACGTAGGGGTTGAAAATTGGATTGAATTTTTACAAAAAATACTAATGTTTTATTATAGTCTAAAGGGTGAATTCTAAATGGTAGTGATTGTTATACCTAGAAAGATTCAATTTACGTGTGAGTTATTTGTCTGTACGAAAATCATATAATATAATTTTTTCATATTCAGTTATACAGAATAGGTCGCGAAGTTAATGGTTTCGATCAAGGGCAAATTTGTCAATTCATAAGAGATTCTAGAATGTTCTTTCTATGTAATATTTCAATAAAGGTTGTAAATAGATTTTATAATGACAAAACTCAAAGTATATTGGTTTCCTCAATCCATGGTATCCTAATAATGTGAGCAGTTTAATATGAACCCACGTTTGGTTATCATGAAGTCATAACTTTTTTTCATAAAATATACTAATTTTAATTAGTCTATTTAAATGAGATTAAAATACATATATATGTCTATTTTTTAGTCAGGCGTAATCATCACACAATAATATTTGTTGAATAAATGTATGATAAAATTTCTAATTTGTACACGTACGAATGATTTTTTGGAATAAGTCTAAAGGGTAATTCAAAATTATGATTTGTTAAGACCCGTAGAAAATTAATTTACGTGATTTTGTCTAAATAAACCAATATGGAATAGTGATTTTTCTATTCATTATGATAGAAGAGCCGCAAGTTAAAAGGAATACCAGGAGCAAATTTGTAATTCATTAGGTTTTCTAGAATGGTGTTTCTTGCTTTCGTGATTTATGGATATCAAAGAAGTTGTAATAGATTTGTAGGACAACACAACCAAATAATATATTCCAAATGCGTTGTATCCTAAGGAAAATAGTTTATAACAAACTATTTTCATAATAAGAAACAGTCTAAAGTTTGTACTCTCTCCAGTTTGATTTATTTAATGGGGTTTATTTGACTTGACCTGGAGTTTCTTTTTAAAAAAACACTTTGAACACTCGTAGGCAAACAAAGCAAACCAGTAGATGTTAAATATTATTATAACTCATCTACTAAGAATAAAAATAATGTTGTGAAGCAAAAATCAGAATATTATGAAATCTATTCATATCCATCTTTTAAAATTTCCTACATAGAAAAAATATGTATAGCAGTAACAGTAGAATAAAATTCATTAAATTGCATCGTATGTATAGTTAGCGGTTAGGCTTAACATATATACCCTGACTCTTTTTAAATACAAAAATGTCTTAAGAATGGTAAAATGTTTTTTGGATGCGGTCGTCGTGACACTATTATAGAATGAAATTGATGACACAGTGATCTCACGTATGATTCAGATGGAAGGAATGTATGATCGAGAAGGAGCATATGGTGCACCGAGGTGAGAGAGTGATTTAAGAGGGATTAGATTTATTTAAGAGATATACAGGATGTACTTAAAAGGAGAAAATTTATATTTACATAAAGGAAAAAGGAGGACATGTATTGTGAGGGCCGGCTTACGAGAGAGATTTATCTGATGGGATTTTTTTGGAATTTGTTAAATGGCTATAAAAGTGTATAGAAACTATATTTACCGTACCTGTTTAGATCGTTTTGATCCGTCAGATTTATGTTCTTGAAAAACTGGATGTTCGACGACCCCGGAAAACGCACGACGACCGCAGGGGCCCGACGACGCGTCGAGGGGGTCTTTGTTTTCCAAAACCTTAGGAATCTGAAAATTTTGGGTACTGAGATCTGACTCTCGACGTCACACGGTGGTGGCAGCGGAACCAGTCGCATTCATGACTGCCGTGCACGAACCTTTTAACTTGAAATCATGTTCTCTGAACTCTGTACGGAAGCAGCAAGTGGGAGACGGACCGTCCGCAGTCACGAAGCCGACAGATGAGCCCGTCACATACTGTCGTAGTCCCAGACTGGTTCGAATTTCTGGTTAAAGTGTTTAATAAGGGGGCTTTGGACTATTTCCTGCTTATGATTATAAAGTTAATTGGTTGATATTATAATCCATTCCTTGAGGGTAAGGGAGATATAACCTAAATTATGGGTAGTGGGGGAAATTACTTGTTCATCTGTGGTATACTTATTTATTTTAATTAGGAGGAAAAGAAAAGGGTTTTGAATAAGAAAAGATAGAAAGAACAGAGAGAGAACGGGAGAAACGAGCGAGAGAAGAGAGAGACGACATAGAAAACGCAAATAGCTTTGATGAATAGTCTTTCCTGAATCACGATTCCTGCTGGAGTAGATTATGGTGGGTTTAATGCTATTCGTAGTAACTCTTAATAGCGCGAATGATTTTTGATATATGGTAGTATTGTAAACCCGTCTAGTTGCCTTTAATTGTATGCTTGAGTGAAATGATTACATAATTTGGTTATAAAAATAATCATTATGAAGCCATTGAATCCTAAATCCTTGCAAACCCTATCTGCCTTGGTTGAGTTAGATTGATTAGTGCCGTATGGTTAGCGAAAGGAAGGCTTGATGAACTTAAAATGATGATGTGTGCTGGTAACTTTTGTCACGAACCGACACGTAAATGTAGGGGGATCGGGGTTGTCACGGAACCGAGCACGTAAGAACTTAGGGGATCGGGTGTCCCGAGGAACCACACGTAGTAATATGGAGCGGAGTGCACGGTACCGACACTAGAGGAATAACGAAATGACATCTTTAAGACGGGGTCATATACTCAATCTAATGACCAAATTCCCACCATGGTAGGGCATTAGAGGCTTGAGGTCCTCATTGGTGAACTTGTCGGGCTTAATTAATGAGTTATGAAAACTGTTGTTGCGACCATGTTTGATTATTGTAGTTGAATTGGGTAATATAGTAAAGTTATAATACTGTTTTCTATTTTGAGTGGTATGGCGTATACCTACTCAGTAACTCGTGTTTTGTGTACTGACCCGCTAAAACTTGTCATTGTTTTTCTTGTTAATTGTGGAGTGCAAACAACATACCGGTCGTCGGACGTCACCCGAGAAACTCTAGCCTGGTCGGTTCATTACAAAAAACCAATGTTCAGGTGAGCTAATGCTTCTAGCTTGGACTGGAATCATTCTTCCTCATGTCTAGATGCCTTGACGTTCCGGCAGGGGGGATAGACTAATCTTTTGATATTATTTAAAGCTTGGCTTAAATACTCTTAGTTTAGTAATTTTGAGCATAAGATGTTCGTTGTGGTGATGATAACTTAAACCCCCGGGATGGGTTTTTGGAATAAAATAGTATTGAGTTTTTAAATTATTTAGGGGTCGATTTTCATTAATGAGTTATAACTCTTTTCCGCATTATAATTTTGATATTAATTATGGTTTGAATGAATATGTGGATTAAGATTGGTGTTGGTGGTTCGCTGCACAATAGTAGAGTAATGTGTGTGCCAGTCGGCGGCCCTTTGGGTCGTGACAAACGTGGTATCATATCATTAGGTCTTTGGGTCTCAGCACGAAAGAACGAGTGCTAGTAGAGTTCTTACGGAACGTATAGGGGACAACCTTTAACTTGCTTGAGAAAGCTATAGGACATTAGAAAATTCCATTCTTGAAAAAGGTCTTGCTTTCGTGCTCATTTTACTGGGGGTGTCGGTCCAATTGGTATCGGGGGTAGTGTATAGCCAAATTTGGTATCTGACCGATCTTCACTCTATTGGTCGCTATGAGTTAGAACTGGGGAAGCAACAACTGCGCCAACACCAAAAAAACAGCACCGCACGACAAGGTTGGGGGTGTCGTTAGCAACACCACCGGGGCTGTAGACCGAGGAGAGGATTATTGTCAGTATGCCGTGGAACAGAGCAGTCTTGAGGAGAACGTCCTCTAGAGAGACGATGACGATCACCATATCCAATCTAGTGACTGAAGTGCTTTACTCCTCCACGGACGAACTGAGGTAATGTGGTAAAATGTAGGAGTTAGTATGGGGAATAGATGTAAGCGGAGGAGTGCAGGGAATATAGGAAGTTGGCCACCCCAGAACCTACCCCAGAGATGAATCCACAGTAGTCTGTGGATTATCTAGCGGTTGCTGATCCGGGGTCCAGACACGCTGCCAGTGTTTTCTGCGACCAAGGCACCAAATCCGGTTCCGGAATAACATGCATTGCTACTAATGTGCTCCCCGCATGTAGCCGGGATCAATTGGAAATAGTCACGTTTCCTCTTCTTACCACAGGACCTATCATGACAAATGATAGCAGGAAACTTTTTAGGTAAGGTTCTTGTAATTGAAACTCCAGTGGTGCTTCAATAGGTGCTGAATCTTAGATGGGGAAAGTCCGCTACGCTTTGTCTGGTTGTACGGGTGTATGAAGCTACTACACAAGTATGGGTATATTAAACGGTTTGGTGTTGACATTTGGACGGTTAGTCAGTTCAAGGAATGCCAAGAGGGGATTCTGGGGCGGTCACAAAATGTTGATATGTCGACCAACAGAGGCAACCACCATGACTTGGGCATCATTCTCTATTTGGATTGGTTTATGGAGAGGATGTTATATGGTGCCGCCGTGGACTTTGAGGGATAGGAAAATAGATGGAGTTCTTTGCTAGAGCAAGTTAGGGATTTCGGTACGTACATATGAAGTGTGCTAAGTTTTCGTGCATTACTCCCAGGGGTGAAAATGCCAGCGCCCAACTTTGTTTCATTCCACAAGAGAGGATTCGCCCTTGTTGTGTTAATGGTTGTAGAGGTCAGCAATTAACGGATTTTCATCCTACAGGTTTGGGGGGCCTGCTAGGCGGGTCAAAATCCTTTCAAATTGGTAGCTGTCGTAATAGAAGTGGAAGGAGTGAAGCCCGGATACTGGTTCACTAATTGCATCGACCTCAAAAGGTTTTGAAAGGGGGGAGGGTGATTTAATGGTTTCTGAATACGGTCTAAGGAGGGCAGGGTGGTGAAAATCAGGAGTTACTGCAGTCCGACCAAATTCCAGTCTTCAAGCGTACATAACTGTATCATGGGGGTCCACCTCATAACCTTCCCAACACTTCGTGCGTGAAGGACACTATGCTTGAACTCCATGTGATCGTTATGGATTGTGAGCCTGACCGGTATTATTGAGGCATTGTCAAACAGTAGTTATGGATTAACCCCCAAAGCTTAGAGGTAAGTGTGTCAGTGGGTAAGAGGGGCCGTTATTGCTGGAGACACGTGGGTGGACCCCGTAGGTAATGGTGGCCAGGAGGGACCGTCCAACTATGGTTACGTGACAAACTAAGTATCTACCGTCAACACCACATGTTGAGGAAGGGAAATAACAGGCAAAAACGGGCAACAGGTGATAGGGCCGCAATTGTTTACGCTTTCCATCCCTGTGGCGGTTGTGAAAGCGGGAGGGCATCAGAGTCGTTATCACAGGTAAGCTATTAAGTGTTGGGTGGATTGCATGGCTGCTGTCTGGTATTAATTGATCCTGGCTCCACAGTTTCAATATTTATCTTCCTCCTTTTCTACTGGTCAATTGACATTGTGAATTGCTTGACATGCCTATTCGTGTTTCCTAATACTCCGGTGGGTGATGTCCCTGTGATAGGTTGGAAAAGGGTATATGGGTCTGGGTGTGTCTGTGGTGACTTTTGGTGGTGAAGCAATACTCTTTGGTAGACTTGTTGGGTCTGGTAATGGTTAGATTGTCGTGGATTTAAATCTGGTTTATGACTTGGCTTTCTCCAAATTTGCAATCTTGTGATTTTACTGGGGGTCTACGACTGTGACGCTAGCCAAGGGCCTGGGCCAGATCCGTTAGTAAGTGAGGAGGAAGTGACTAAACACTTCAATCCGGGTTTGTATCGTATCCTTTCTTCGGGTTAGAGAGGAATGTTTATTAAGGGTTTTGTTTAGCTTCTTGTGCACGAACCTCGCGGGTGAATGATACGTAACCAAACCGAAGTAAGGCCTTCAATTGAGTCGTTGTCGGATAGTAACCAAACGGATTTTTATAGGTTTGTTTCCTCCTGCAGACTTCTGGTATGGGCCACCAAGGGGTATAAGAATATTTAGGCGGTTCACTGCATCGATGCTTGGAACCGGTACGTCTCTCCAGTTCTATACCCCCTTATAGAATGGAACACCCGCGGTAGTTAAGGGAGTTAAAAAGCCCAACTTCAAGAAGTATTAGTTAGTTTAAAGGGCTTTATTAACGTAGTGGGCATCCCCTAGGGGATGGCTCGCTGTTTTGTTTGTGAAGAGAAAGGCAATTGGGGTGAGTCTTCGATGTGGCATGACTACCGCAATGCGAGGGGCAAAGTAACTGATTAAGGAACAGATACCCTCGGTCCACGCAATTAATGATTTGTTTCGAGGTCAGTTTAGCAAGGGGGCTTGTAGCCCTGCTCAAAAATCGATTGAGGTACTTGGTTTATCATCAATGAAAGATCACGGGTGCAGACGAGTGCCCAAGGACTCTTTCGAACCAAGTGAAGGGGCATATGAGTTAACTGTAAGTGTCCCTTGGCGCTAACGAATGTCCCATGCTGCTTCATAGCCTTGATGAACGTGGATTTTAATAAGAAGACCTCTATGGGACTCTTTGTTGAGCGATTTATCGTGATGATCACGATATACGCCAATAATAAGAATGGCAACCCATGAGGATCATTTGAGGATTGTGTTGGAAGTTAAGGGAGGGAAAAAAGTCTTGATCCAAAGTCTCGCAAGTTGTGAGGTGGTTTTGTCTAGATTCAGTGTCCTTCTTGGGCAACGTGGTTTCTAAGATAGTAGTACAATGTGTGGAGAAGTCCTTCTAGATCGAAGTAAGTGAGAATTGTTAGACCATACTAATAAAATGTGTCAGAATAGAGAAGCGTTTTGTTTTAAGCCAGTTACTAACCGTCTATGTTGTCAAGGGATTCTCTTCTGAGTTAAATGGCTTCCCAAAATTACCACCAATTTGACTGAGCCGAAGTTTCATCATTGTATGGTCGTATGAAGTGTGGAGGCACGTTTCAAAACTCAAGTAGCCATTGCTGGGTGGACTACCGCACCTATCCTTACCGGTATGGCATTAGCGGGGGGAATACTTCATTGTGTAATGTATCAAACGAACACTGGATTGCTGGTTTGGGTGCAAATTGCCGAAATGCAATAGAAAATTGTAATTGCGGGTGTATGCTTCGAGACAACTAAAGGTGCTGAATGTAATGTATCCGACCCACGATTTGGTGAGGTTGGCTGCTTAGTGTTGCATTAAAGCAAGGGAGGGCAACTATGTATATGGGGGAGGTTTAATAAGGTGTGTAAGTCGGTGCTACAGATTCTCGTAGCCTACAAAGTATTGTCTTTACTCAAAAGAGTTGAATTGAGGGACGAAAGGCATTTGATGGAACTACTAAAGGATTATGATGTTTACGCATCTATTGTATCAACCGGGTTGAAAAGAACGTATTTAATGTGGGGCGAGGGGGGGACTCCTTACGGGTAGAAAAGGCAGGGGCGCAGTAGTAGTTTGAGGCCGCCGGGTGTAACGCAGTTAATCTGACTAAGCCATTGGCTTGAGAGTTTCAGACTCTGCTATCTGACTTTAATGAGGTTTAGAAGGTGAAATGAGATGTAAGGGGTGGGGGGGGGCGGAGTGAGGATTGGTTGGCCAGTGTGTGTGAGGCAGAGATCTTCTTTTCTTGACAAAGATCAAGGGATAGAACAGTGTAGTGGAATGAGAACTAAGCTGAATTCCGAATATGGATGTTAGAGGAGAGCTAAAGAAGCGATAAACTGTAGGGACGGGAAGGGTGTTTGAGATTTGGGAAGGGTATGTGTGCCCCTGTTGAAATAGAAGTTGATCCACACTATTTTCGTGAACAGACGGCACAATAGAGTTCCGAGAGGTTTCTATCGCAAGTCCTGGGGGGTGCAACCAAGATGTACCTATCCCTAAGCACACTAAAATTTGGTGGAGAAGAATTAAGAGGCGACAATGTTTTGGATTTTGTTAGACCAATGCCAAATTGTCATGCAAAGTAAAGTGAACGGCCGCCAAGGAAGCCCGGATGAGGAGAAACACTTCAGGGTCGGAGGATGAGATAACCAGTTCCAGAATGAAGTGGAAAAGGATTGCAGGGACTTCGTGGTTGGTCTTCCCACCAAAGCATTGCAGAAGTTTGACTCTCTTTGGGAAGTAATTGTGTGAAAGAAAACGTTAGAACTAGAGGGGTCCACAGTAAACTGGGGTAACAAACTGCACAAGAAGTCTCTGCGTCAATCTAAGTGGAATTAACGAGTTCGAGACTGTACAAAAAACAGATTAAAACCGAACGGGATGAAGACAATGCAAGGGGAATGTTACAGGCAACAAGGGAAATGCGATATATCAGGGGACGGTGACACGGACAGACACCATTGGGTTGCGGTTTTGGCACATGGGATTTCCGCGGACGAAACTTAATCCGAAGGGATAGGTCAAATAGGGAAAGCAGGGAGAGGGGAGATGATATGAGAGAAAACAAATCAAGAATAGGTGCAAGGCAGTAAGCGAGGGACGAGGTGTCGTAACGTTCAGCCGGGTGTCGAAGGGTTTGTATGGCAGATCGATGGGACAGGGAACACGGAAAAAGCGACACATGGTGCAATCGACAAAAATTGCGCTACATACTCGGTCGGAAGGGTGAAAGTTGCAGACGCAAGGACATATCTACTCTGCACCAATTCACACCTCAGAAAACCGATGGGTAGTCTAGCGCAGATAGGCAGTATACCGGAAATAAGGGGGATATGGACTAAAGGAGATAAAAGAGGGAAGTCGAGGAGTATCAGGGGGCAATGATGTGGAGGAAGCAGACCATGCAACCGACAGAGTTGGTCATAGAGTAGTGTGGAAGTGCTGTGGGGGAACGTAAGGCAATTACACCTAGGGTGTGGGCAGGAGACTCATGGTGTAAAAATACAGAATAAGGGGCGACAACGTAACAAAAACAGCGATAGCTTCATACAGGCCAAAAGGACAAAATGACGAGAGGTCAACTTGCTATTCGATATGCGTCGCTCAGCTTGTACAGAACGCAAATCAAAGATAATGAAATGTGACACGGAAGGGTACATTACAGTGTGAGCGGTGTACTACGTCGGGCAAAGTGGTGATGGATGGGTAGTTGGGCAGAAATAGGCACGATGTGGCGGGGGGGATAGTATACCGAATGGGGAGAATGGGTCACAGTGAACCGTTGTTGGACAGGGAGTGGTGGCGAATTAAAAAAAATAAGTAGGAAAACAAAATCATGGGGAGTACAAAGAAAGGAACTTCTCGTCAGGCAAATCAGCGCACATTGCAAACCACCCTAAAGAATATGCAACAAAATAACGAAGGGTGGTAGGGGAGTATGAAGTGTCAGTGAGATGAAGGGGTGAAAGGCAAGTGAAAAGACATGGGGGTGGGCGTGGCGAAGCTGAATGGGATAAATGCACGGACACAATGAAGGGTGTGGAAATGCTACTCGGTGATGACCGTAAAGGGGCGAGAGCGGGTAAGAGCTGACATAACGGGCGCGTATAAAAGAGGTATCAATCTCGGGGAGAACCTTTGAAACGATACTGTAAGCGAGTACGCAGGGATGCATGGCATATATGAAGTGATAGCCGTTGGCCACAAAACACGAGGCATGGGAATCAGGAGGTGCACCTCAGTATTTCATGGTCTATGCCATGAAGCACTGATAGCCTCATTGTGAGCAGACATATATAGGTAACCAGAACATACACCAGATCATGAAGGATACGGTGTGTGAAGTTCGCAGGAAAGTTCTGTCACATGGACTAACACAATTTTGAACACGGTTTCTGAGGACCCGATGCTCTGATTCGGCGTCCAAGATAATAGCTAAGTAGCTTACGACTTCGCACTAGTTGATACAAGCGGAGATTGCATCCTCAAATGGCGCATACAGTATCAATCGGGCGCACTGACTCATCTTCACCTAGTCTAACGACGACCTCCACCGGGCGATCAACGAGCGCCCCTATCGCACCCCACGGAAACCCCCCCAACAAGAAAGAAAAAAAAAGAAGAAAAAAAAAAAAAAAAGGAGAAAAGAAAAGCCAATAGTAGGAGTTACGGAAAAAATCTGTCGACGTGAAATGTTAACCATCTCCTATATAATGGTCCCTGTACTAGATGTTTAGGGTGAAATAGTAATTCTAGGTCTTGCGGATTAAATATCAGGTTAGTCGTGAGAGGGGGGAACGGGGAGAAAGGGAAAGGGGGGAAGGTGAAAAAAAGGAGAAAGGATGGATGAAGACGGGAAGGGAGGGAGGGAAAGGTAGAAGGGGGAGAAGGGGGGGAGAAGGGAAGGGAAAAAGGGGGCGGGTGGAAGAAGAATGAAAGAAGGAGGGTAAAAAGGTTAGTAACTATGTGTAATAGTTGTATCAATATTTAGATTACACTTTTATGGGTCGTTTTGATCATCCGATTTTAAATATTCGTAGAAAAATGGCTGAGTCGAGCGGAACCACCACGACGGACCGTCATGGGCCCGAGGCGGGACCATCGAGGGGAAGGTGCTCGTTCCAGGAAACACAAAATTAGGGAAAAGTGCTTGAAAATATGGTTACTGAGAATCGACTCCTGAACTTCAACGACGGGGTGGCAGGACGAACGTATTCAATTCATGAACTGGGGTGCGCGTCACAAGGACCTGATGATATAGCTTCACAGAATCTGGTGCTCTATCACATCTGTTAAAGGAACAGCAGCAAGACGGACCGATCTCATGCACGACTCCCGGTCACAAGACTGCGTATCCCATTTCGGCGTAATGGGTGCGGAAATTTCTGTTAAATGTTTTTAAGGGGGGCAAGTTATTGTACTTATCCTGGGTTAGAACGAAAATTAGATAAAGTTGAGTGGTTGAGATAATTAGATAATACCAATTTCTTGAGGGAGGGTTAAAGAGATAACCGTTTTAAATTAATTAGTGGGTTACTTGTTTGGGTCAAAATCGGGTGGTTTAATGACTGAAATTTCTGGTAGTAATAAGAGATAAAAACGAAAAAGGGTTTTTAAATAAGAAAAGATAGAGGAGAAGAACATATGAAAGGAAAAAAACAAAGATGTATAAGGGCTAGCGAGAAAAGAGAGGTAGAACATAAGGCTAATAGGGAAGGACGCAAAGACTTTTTGAATACTATGCGTTTATTCCCAGGAATTGTTACAAAGTGGATGGAGTTAAGGAAGATAAAGATAGGGGTGTAGTTATGGAACATATTCTGGGGAGAAGAAAAATGAAACTCTATAAAAGATATACATTATGATGATGTATGGGAAAGTGGGGTAGTATTGAGTTAAGACGGCATTGCTAATAGAAGCTTAAAATTTATGGAAACTTGTATGAATATGATGTCCGCAATACTTGTGAGTAAGAGAAACAAACATGCAAAAACAGCAATGTCAAAAGGGGTGAGAAGGGCTAAAATTGAAAAAATACCTAGACAAATCTGCAAAACACCGCCAATATACTGCCTTGTGGTTAATGAAAGTTGAATGCCAAATTGTTACGTAAATAAGAAGGCATGAGATGACCACTAGGTGATAGAGTAAGGGTGAACGTGGTGTCCCGGACAACAGCGGGGACGAATAAATGGAGAATCTGTGTACAACGGGACGGCGCACAACGGTGAAAAGGAAAATGATAAAGAGAATCGTGTGGTTCACGACCGACCCATGAAAGGATGTGTGGCGCGAGTTGTCGAAACGAACAACAAGACACGAGGGGCGTGGTGAGGAATAAAACCTAATGTACAAAGGTCAGGGTATAGAAAACACAAGTATAAATATAAACTGCAATACTAAGGAATTAACCAATAGGAAAGGTTCCCAGAGGAAGGGTATAATAGTCCACATTGAAGTAAGGTCTGGTGACCTATCCCTCGAAGATAAGATAGTTAGGACAATAGGCTGTTGCTTATTAATGATTATAGAACTTGTTTGTTGCTACCTTTGAGTATTGTAGTTAATTTATAATATATTTTGATGTATACTGTTTTCTGTTTGAGGTGGCGAATGATACTACTCAGTAACTCGTGTGGTTTTGTAACTGACCAGCAACGAAGAATAAACTTTGTGATGTAATGTTTTTCTTTGTTATTTGTGGAGTTGCAACAAACATCCCGTCGTCTTCACTCAACCGCAACTCTAGCCAGTCGTCAATTCCACCGGATTTCAGGGTGAGCTAATGACTTCTAGCTTGGACGGAATCTTCTTCCTCATGTCTTGATGCTTTGAAGTTCCCCCCGCATGGACTCGCTTTGTGTTTATTTTTAAGCTTCTTAGAATACTCTTGTTTAGTAATTTGATCTCATGTTCTTGTGTGCATGACTTCCAGGTTTTGGAAATACTCGTATTGAGTTTTTATAAGTTATTTAATTGATTTTCAGTTCATAGTTTTAAGTCTTTACGCATATTTTTGTTTATTATGGTTGAAATTTTGGGATTAAGATTGGTTGGTTCGCTCACATAGAGAGTAACTGTGGGTGCCAGTCCGCGGCTGCAAGTTTTGGGTCGGACACTATAAATACAATAAAATGAGAATTTATGCAAAACAAAAGTTAAATAAAACGTTGAAAAGAGATTAATTATACTGGCCCGTGACGGCCCTATCAATTATCTAATCTGTTGTGTGAGGTCTGGGTGTATATAGTATTATATATAGGGTATATAATATATATATAGGTATATATAAAAAAATTAAGAATATAATCAATACACTCCTAGAATCATTAAGGCTCGTGATACGGCCCAATATAATGAAACGGGTTCGTTCCACATGCTCAATATAACAATATTATATGTACTTAGAATAGAGATTTCATTGGTTTTCAAAAAATAAAAACTAGTATGACATTTTGCAGATAAACATGATAAAAAATAACAAAAAATTCACAGGCTCTGGTGATTATTTTAACATCGTTTTATTAAAGCCATATATCGAATTAACTATTATTAGTGATATGGGGGGGGGGAGTAGGTGGAGAAATAAAGAGGGGTATTTTTCTATTATTCTTTAAATCCTCCGGATGAAGACTAAATTAAATGAAATGCTTCTCAATATATTAACATTTTCATAAACTCAGGAAGATAGAGTTATTCATTCATCTAAAATATCACTTCATTCTGAATACCTTTAAAATTTGTTTTATAAAATGTAGAAAAAGAAATGATTACCTACTTTACAATATAATGGTTTTACTAATTAAAACACTAATTATTTTAGTTTATTAAATTAATTTTCGGTTAAGATATTAAATTTCTCACAGAATCATATAGCCGAAGAGTGAAGGCCATGGATGACCAACAACCTATATTTGTTGTAGCCAAAATTACTCTACAATGATTTCGACAAATATGTTATGTCTCAAGAAGCACATAATGTAGTTCACCCAAAAAGTTAGGGTATTTATGTCTTTTGATATATAAATTTTTTCTTCTGCTACGGTGCTTCTCCATCATATCTCGCTCTATATAATTTCCTCATCTCCTTGCCCTTCTTTTTCCAAATCAAACGAAGAGTTTCTCAAATAGTACATCATTCTTTAAAATACTCGTCCCAGGTTTTTCAGTAACAATTTCAGCCTTTGGTAGAGAGTTTCCACATGTTAAGTCACGATAAGAATTGCTTTTGATACATTTAATCTCATTTTCATTTGTAGGGGCCATCAGAAAATGTCATATCAAAGATCAAATTTGCCTCTTTCCATGCTCTTAGCTTAAGTCCTCAAAATTGGGGGGGAAGGGCGTAACTAAACATGATACTGCATACTCATGTATTGGGTGGAGACACTCAGGGGGTCGCCTTATATGGAGTTAAGAAACTTGGGGATATTGTTATACTACAATTAAAAGTACGCTTCGCGTACATTGAGGCCCACAATTGAATGTTGTTCATCATGGTACTTAATTCCATTGTTCGTTGTGGGATTTGTTTATATTTTTGAATTGAGAATTAAAACAGATTGTTATACTGACAAAGTAATCCTTTTAACCTGCAAAGGTATGTCTTTTTTTACTTTATGTTCTTAACTGATTTTAAATGTCCTCTTTTTTTAAATTAGCAACTGACGGGTGAGGTTAAGCCTTAACTTACCGATCCTAATTAAATTTTTTTAGAACCTCAAATTAAGGAGTCCAAAATAAAAATTGGCAAGTCGTGTTGCACGTCCTGCCGATTTTTAGGTTTTATGCTAAGGTAAAAATGGTAGGTTGTTCTCAAAAATCACATTGTATATAATATCATATTATTAGGCATCAAATGATAAGCATGAATTTTTATTTGGTACGCGGTCCGTTGAACACTGCAATAATGATGATTTGTATATTTCGTGTAATTGTGGATAACTTTGAAACAGTGTATAGTCAGAATGACATGACCTATGCTTCTAAGAAATTCTTCCTTTCATTAGGAAATTCTTATAATTTTTTTCTTACCTCTTATATTCGGGTTATAAACATATGGATTAGGAAAGTGGAAACCAACATTGCTCCACTTACCCTATCGCAGATTCCCACTTTGGTGCCACTATCATGGTATGTTGTTGCTTAAATATTATTGAATGGCATTTTTTTTTTGGACAGCCAAGCGGGTTAAAGTCTTAGTTTTCCGTTTTTAAGTCATAAATAAGTTTGTTCTGTATTCTAGATTCTTAGTCCAAACTATCTTACATTCCTTTTACAATAGTGAGAATCAAGTGCACTTGCATATGGGTGAAGTAAGATCAAAACCAAGTCATAATCAAGTCACACGATATAGCTTTCAGAGTAAAAGTGATTTAGACATCTAGGATTTTAGTTCATTTGGGCTACTTGGTGCACCTAAACATGAATTGTCAGTGAAAAGACTTTTAATCCCGTTCAACAGAGTTACCGATGTTCCTCTATAATTAATCAAGATTTAAATTAAGATTTTCTTTGATAACCAATAAAATCTCTCGCATATGATTAGTTTATTTTTAAAATAGATCTCTATTGAATAATTGATAAAAATTCTCTGGTAGGTCCTAAACACCAGAGAGCTTACTGAGCATAGGCATGGTATTTGTGCAATTGTGTTTTTCAATTAACAATAAAGTAAACCATTTTTTATTGAAGGGAAGATGGAAAATGCCCTCACAGGTATGAATTAGAGACATTTACAAAATTAATATTTCGAATGATATGGCTATGACTCAAGTAGAAGACTGACTGGTGGATATTTGATCTCTGCCTTATTCATGGAGAATTGAGGATAAAAGGATCATGTTATCGTCAATGGCTTGATACATATTCAGAAAGCTAAAAATTTCTTAACAACTTGAATGCACAACTTTTTTATTATTCATTTTGCTAAGTTGATCGAGAGGGAAGGTACCTGATGGCTAAATTATACTAATTTTTATGTTCTACCTATTGGTTTAGAATTATATCTATGTGTCACAAAATCACAGACTGATATAAGAACATGATAAAAAGAGGATAAAACATAGAGGGATAAAATTTACCTCTGAATTGAAAAATGAAAGAGATGCGTAGAGGTTGATTAATGTCGAGGGAAGCTTGAGATCTTGAAATCTGACCTTACCGAGTAAAACTAATCACATTTATGGGATTCATTCGAAGTATTTTAGATGTGTAAGAAAATATGCTTTTCTTAATTCCTATAGTTGCTTATTTAGCATTGTTACTTGCAGGAAACACTTAGAGTCTGTAGTAAACAAATTATGTTTCTATTTCAGAAAAAGTATTCTTTCAAGTTTCAATCATTTGGTGAATGGTTTTTGTCCTATATAGTCCTGTAGGACTGTTTAAGTTTCAAAAAAGTTTGAAAATGCTTTTATAGCAATTGTTTTTTATCTTTGTGTTGTTTATTCTGTACTTTAATCTCAAAAATAATATAAAGTTCTTCCGGTAGTCTGCAAGATACATTAGGGTATAGATCTTTTGCTTTCAACCTAAGTTGCTCAGATTTGAGTGATGGTGTTTGATATCGCTGTGAGTTTACAGGTCAGAATCTTCATGATTCTTATTTCATATATGAGGGTACAGATCCAATTACTGATAATTAGGCTATGATCTGGAGGTAGAAATGTGGTGGTTGAAATAACTTTCTTCTATTTGAATAAATCATATACTAGGTAAACTATATACGCTTTTATTTATGTCAACATGACGTTTTTTCTATATACATTCTCACAAACGTAATAATTTCTTGTCTAGATGAATTTATCTGACTGGTCCTCATGTTTTCGTGAAGACCACAATAAGGAGTTGACTAATGACTAGCGGGGCTATCCCTTGAAGTAAATACTTCCTGGTAGTACCAAGCAATCATTGATATGTGACTAGAACACACAATCCTTTTCCTTTCGTTTGGTGAATAGTTTATACTTTTTTTTTTAAACTATGCTCTAAAATGGAAGATAAGATTTGATAAATGCCTACTTAATCTAAAGTTTGTCTGACATAGGACATGTCTTATTGTGACCCACAACAATGGTAAATTTTCTACTTAGCATCTTAAAAACACCATTGGAACTTGTCGGTACTCTCTCTTAACAATGTTTTTCTTTCTTCTTTGGATCACTTCTTCGTCTTTTTTCTGGTTCTCTCTGGATTCTTGCATGAAGGACCCAATGTTTTGCTGAATTTATGATCATGCCCAAACAAAAAGAAATTAGAATATGCGTTGATAAACATTTGGCGTACTAGATAATTTGATAGTTTAAAAGCATGTGTCATTTTGTTATTTTTCAGTCCTTATATTTGTTATACATTTGACTGATCAGCTCTTTTTCTTGCATCTATAACATTCCTACCAATATAGGCAGGTATTGTAGTAGAGAGGCTTTTTTTTGACATAACCTTGACTAAATAAAAATAAAAAAAAAAATCAAAGAAGTTTGAAAAGAAAGTACTATATTAACTAAATTTTCGTCTTTTACTACTTCATGACCTAAGTTAGTCGCAATTGCTAAGATGCCAGTATAATTTTTTGGGTACGGGTATTTGAATTTTGGGCAAATTTATTGAAAAAGGAAGACAATTCAGTAAATGCTCACTATGAATTGTGATAGTGAAATGCATGGTGGTGAAAATTTTGAGTTCTTGAAGAGTGTACTTTATTTTGATTGAAGATGTTTTTGTTTGATCGTAAAGGCACTTAGCTGTGGAGAAGAACAGGACAATTTTTTTTATCACAAGTTTTAATAGTGTCAAATTGTTAATTAGACCACAAACATTTGACGATAACGATGATCATTTAACATGTAATGTTGTCTATGATGAAATTATTAAAAAGGTTTTCTCTTGAACTTATGCTATAATTTGCAATGGTAAATCTAATATACATTTTGCATTAGCTTGTTATTACTATGTGGATGAATTTACCTAATAAACATACTGATAATCTTGAGTTTATATTATCGAATTTTCAATTAGCTGGAAAATTTTACGTTACACAATTGTGACTTAGTCTTGCTATAGCTAATGGGAATAATGCTTATTCAATTTTTTAATTGAAAAATCTTCTACTTTGAAAAAACTGAGATGGCGTTCTGATTAATACAGTTGAGGAGTTAGAAAATAATGTATTTATGTATTTTAAAAGGAAGTTATGTATACATGTTTGGGCAATAGGACCAATTTTTTTTCAAGAAAATTATACTCATAAGAAAGAACCAGGAATTCCTTTAGAAAAATGTCTACCAAAGATTCATTCCAGTGTAGAGGCAGTAAGAAAATATCAGCTTATCTATGATGCCTACAATTACAAGAAAGTAGATGAATGAGGCTTCAAGGTGAGTGTTTTTTTACCTCCGTTAAGCTTTTTATGTTTATTCTGAAAATAATATGTGCTTTAAGGATAATAACTATTGATAAGAGAAGGCTTAAGCTAAAGAAATATATTGCATCTTGTAGCCAAATGACACAGATTCATAGTTTTGAGTTTTGACTATAATCCGGATAGGAAAGACTTGGAAGAGGAACTAGAAAAGCTAAGATCAAACATTCATTCAGAATGTCTCAACTTCGTCCTAAAGGATTCTCTTTTAAAGCGTTTGGAACTTTTAGTAATTTGAAAATTTTTCAAAATATTATTCCACCTCTCCTTAAAGTACTGTGTTTTCTATCGCAATACAAATGAAAATATAAGCAGTAATTTTGTTTTCATCTGGCAATGAATTTGTGAAACTCCTCTATAGGACAGACTTTGTCGTATGAGCGGAGCTAAGCAATAACAAATCGAACTACCTACTGAAATCTATGAGCCATTTTAGAAAATGAATGGTCGTCATAGACAACTTATTATGAATTTATAATAGAGTTTATATCCTTTTGTATTTGCCCGCTGGTCTCTAGCATTTCTCGGTAGCTCCATCTACTTGAATCTCACATTCTGCTAGGGAGCCACTTCAATTGATCATAAGATAAATTCTAATGACATATTTATTGTGGCAATTTGTACTTCAATTCAAATTTTTTATTAATTTTGTAAAAATAGTTTTACAATATCAGCATACCCCGTTTTTTTTTTACCCCCCCCTCTTTTTTATTGTAACTATATCTTTGTTATGATATAATCAAACTACAAAAAAGAAGTTAAATTTTTCTTTCAAATGATCCATTGGTCAGTGCTATCCTTATCTGTTATTTTAGTTATTACTAAAGAGCCAATTTAAGGATCACCAGGACAAACTGTCAATTCATAAACATTCTAAGCATTTTTTCTGTCTAATGTTATGTATATCAAGAAAGTTGTAATAATTTGTAATGACAAAACAACCAAATATATTTTCCTAAATATGTCATGTATATCCTAATAATGTGTCATTTAAATATGAACTCAACAATTTCAATCATACTTTTTCATACTATAGACTAATTTAATTAGTCATTTTAATAGATAGTACACTATATATATTTATTTTTTGTACCTTGTGTAAAATTTTCATCAATCAGAGTATCTATAAAAGAAATGTAGGATAAAATTTTTATTTTTACACATACTAAGATTTTTATAGTCTAAAATATTATAAATTAGTGATTTGTCCAAGACCTAGAAAATTAATTTACGTGATGTTTGTCTTAAAAAATCATATAATATATTTTTATATTCTATTATACATAAGGGTCAAGTTAAGGACGATCAAGGGAATATTTATCAATTTATAAAGATTCTAGAATGTTTCTTTCTATGTTACGATTTCAAGAAAGTTGTAATAGATTTATAATGACAAAGCAATCAAATATATTTTTCTAAATGTCATGTGTATTATTATTATATAGAAGAGCCAAGTTAAGGACCACCAAGGGAAAGTTTGTCAATTCATAAAGATTCTAGAATGTTTCTTTTTAGGGTAAGATATCAAGAAAGTTGTAATATATTTGTAATGACAAAACAACCAAATACATTTTCCTAAATGTCATGTGTATCCTAATGATGTGTCATTTAATATGAACCCACATTACCCACAATTTCAATCATATTTTTTTCATAATATAGACTAATTTTAATTAGTCAATTTTAATAAGATAGTACACTCAATATATATTTAATTTTTGTACAGTGTGTAAAATTTCATCCAATCAAAGTATCTATTAAATAAATTGTAGAATAAACTTTTATTTTTGTACGACATAATTATACTTTTTATAGGTCTAAGGGTAAATTCTAACGTAGTGATTTGTTTAATACCATTAAGTTAGTGATTTTTGTCTTAATAAATCATAATAATATATTTTTTCTATTCTTTTTTACAAGAGTAAAGTTAAGACGACCAAGACAATTGTCAATTCTAAGATTCTAGAAGTTTCTTTTCATATACGATCAAGAAAGTTTATAGATTGTAAATGACAAAACAACAAATATGTTTTTCTAATGTCTGTGTTCCTAATGATGTGACATTTAATATGATCCACATTTCGATCATACTTTTTTCATAATACAGACTAATTTTTAATTAGGTCTTTTAATGAGATAAGGTAAATACGTATATATTCCTTTTTGTACAGTGTAAATTGTTCATCAACCCAATATGGATTGAATAAATGTACGTATCATGTTTTATTTTTACACACGTACGAATGCTTTTATGTCTCAAGATAATTCTAATTAATGCGTTGTTAATACCTAGAAACTTAACTTTACGTGATGTTTGTTCCCTAATAATCATATTAATATATTTTTCCTATGCTACTATTTATATTTCTATTGTTTAGAAGAGTGAAGTTGAATGGCGACCAAGAGCATAAATGTAATTTTCACACAAATAAAAATCTATAAGAAAATGTATACGACCTGTTTAGTCGTTTTGAGCAGCAGATTTTTTCTGTAAAAGACGGGCTGAGTCGACGGATTCCCACACGACCGTCATAGGCAGACATACCGGGCCGAGGGGGTCTCGTTCCAAAACACTTAAATTTGAATTTGGGTACTGAGATCGACTCTCCTGAACGTCACGACGGGGTGGCAATGAAAGGACCGTCTCAGGCATGACGGGCCGTCACAGACCTTTACTCTGACATGAGTCTCTGAGCTTTGTGACTGACCATGCAGACGGACCGTCACAGTCGTGACGGGCCGCACAGGCTGCGTGACCCTGACGGGGTTCGATTTTCTGTTAATATTTTAAGGGTGTTTTGGACTATCCTGCTTTAATTAATTATAAATTTCGTGGTTTAATGTTTAATCATTTAATTACTTGGGGGTTAAACGGGAGAAATTGAACAAGTAATGTGGTAATTTTATTATCATCCTTTTATATACTTTCATTATATGCTATTAGGAAAAGAAAAAGATTTGGATAGAAAAATAGAAGAACAGAGAGAGAGGATAAAACGATCGGTAGAAGAGAGAACGAAGAGAAGCAAGAGGACTTTGAAGATTAGCTTGCTTGATCACAATTCTTCGGTGAGGTAGTTTATGTTTTTTAATGCTATCATAGTGAACCTCTTCATAAGCGACTGATATGTATTGGTAGTATTGTAAACCCTTCTATATGACTTAATTGGTGTGTTGCATATTTGTTTATATATATTGTGATGAAACTAGCATTGAGGCTTTTGAATAATAAATCGTAATTACTTTGGTTAAGATATGCCTTGGTATAAAATAAAGGTTTATGAACTAAGTAATGAGATTAGAGATCGTGTGTCCACGTTCTACACCAGATAGTCAAATAAAGGATCGGGTGTCAGTTCCGCCATCAGGATAGTTATATGTATCGTTTGTCACATTCCTACCCAGCATAGTATATGGATCGGGGGTGTCAACTTTTCCGCACCAGGATTCACTATGGATCGGAGTGTCACTTTCCGACCACCAATATAATATGGATCGGTGTCCACGTTCCAGGCACCCGGATAGTATATGGATCGGAGGGTCACTTCCCGCACCAGGATAGTATATGGTCGGAGTGTCACGTTCCGGCACCAGGATAAGTATATGGAATCAGAGTGTCACGTTCCGACACCAGGATAGTTATTATGGATCGGGTGTCACTTTCCGGCACAAGGATAGTAATATGGGATCGGAGTGTCCCGTTCCGACAACCATGATAGGTATATGGATCGAGTGTCTCAGTTCGACACCAGATAGTAGTAGTGGAGCGGAGTGTCACGTACCGACCGAAGGGATAAGATAATGAAATCTGAAATATGTTTAATATCTCAATCCCAAAGAACATGTTCCCAAACGACGAATGGTGTGGAGGTTCTGAGTCCTCATTGAGTGTGGTTGGTGCTGTTTTTAAATGATTTTTATACTTGTTTGCTATCACCTGTTAAGAATATATTAGTTTATTTCTATGAATATTTTATGAAATTATTGCTTTCTATTTTGATGCCGATGAATACCTACTCATTACTCGTGTTTTGGTACTGACCCCTACTTGTCAATTGTTTTTCTTTGGTTATTGTGGATTGCAGCAAACGTACCATCGTCTTCAACTCACCGCAACTCTAGCCAGTCTTCAGCACGTCGGATCTCAGGGTGAGCTAATGCTTTCTAGCTGGACTTGACCATCTCTTCATGTCTTTATGTCCCTTGATTTCCGGCATGGACTAGCTTTTTACTTTATTTTAGCGTCTTATATACTCTTAGATTAGTTTATTTAGGATCGATTTCTGTTGGTGATGACAAATCCCCAGATTTTGGGGATATGATTGATAAATTTTGAACTTATTTAATTTATTTTTGTTAATGGTTAAAAAAGTCTTCGCATGGATTTGGTTCATAATGGTTAATGTTGGGGTTTAAGATTGGTTGGGTTTCGCTCACATAGTAGGATAAGTGTGGGTTCACCCGACCCGTTTTGGGTCCGTGACCAAAATAATAAATAATTGTAAGAAACATCTTTTTATATAGGAAGTGAATAATGATCATGGCAAACATGTAATTTTACACTAACACAAATCTACTCACGAATGATACAGAAAATTAAAATAGTTTTGAGAAACAGTCTCAAGTAGTATGATTACCATACTTATTTGTGTTATTGTTTATTATAAGAAGCTTGAAGTTGAGGACGACCAAGGCATAAATGTTTATTTTCACGCAAATAAAAATCTATTAAGAAATATAATAAATAATTGTAGAAACATATTTTTATATATAAAGTGAATAATGATCAAGGCAATATATATTTTCACATTAATAAAAATCTACGAAGAATTATAACAAAAAAAGTAAACAGTTCTAGAAATATCTCAAGTTATTATTATTACCATTAACTTATTTTGTTATTTTTCTATTAGATAGAAGAGTGAAGTGCAGGACGACCAAAGTCATAAATGTAATTTCACGCAAATAAAAATATATTAAGAAAAATAATAAATAATTGTAGAAACATCTTTTTATATATGAAGTGAATAATGATCAAAGCAAGCATGTAATTTCACACTAACAAAAACCTACCAAGAATGATAACAAGAAAATTAAATAGTTTCTAACACATCTCAAGTATTAGTATTACCATTAACTTATTTTTTTATTACTTTCCTTTCTTTTTTTGTGATTATTGTATATCTATATTTTATTTACTTCATTTTAACTATTACTTTTAAACATAAGTTTAATTTTTTTTCCATTCTTATGCTTATAAAATGTGACTTTTTAATATAAAAATTTAAATCATGAATAATTATTTTCATCTTTATATTGGTTGAATTATTACTTGAAAATAAATAAGTGTGAACTATTAGATTGAATTTTATTATTTCAATCTTTATTTTGGTCGAATATATATTATAATCAATAATATATTTATATTGAATTAAGAACAAACTGTTAAAAAGCAATTCTACAAATAAATGAATAGGATATCCATTGTATTAAACGCTACCAAGAATAAAATTTAATTTCATTACTAACAAAAATCTATCAAGAATATTATTCTGAAACATCATTCTATAAAGGTAAAGTAAATGATGACAAAGATAAAACTGTAAACTTCATGCAAACAAACATTTATCAAGAATGATCCAACAAATTAATAGCTCGGAATATCTTTAATTTCTTATTAGTATTACCTTCATTTTGGTTATTCTTCATTTTTTGAGTTTATTGTGATATCTATATTTATTATATGAAAGTAAATAATTCTAATTTACGCTTAACTCTTAATAATTATATATCAAGTTAATATTAAGTAAAATCACTGATAATTAAAACTAAGAAACTTTATATGTAATTTAAATTTGTTTTATTGAATAATTTTTATTAATTTTGTACATCTTAAATATGTTATATCAAAAATTTAAAATTCATATTATTTTCTTTTTTGAAATGAAAATTGAAACATAAGTTCATATAAATCAAAGGAGGAGTCCTATATTAAAAATAAATATAATGATTGAAACATTTAATTCTTCGTATTATTTCTATTTGTTACATATTTTGAAAATTACTTAAAAAAAAAGCTTAAAAACGTCAACTGTAACAATTTAAGATATTTTTATAAAAATATAGTTTTAAAAACCTAATGCAAATTTGTTGACTCCTTATTGTTGAATCGGAAAAAAGTTACATATATTATCTTAAATCAACATAAAAAATAGAATACTATGAATCCACTAAATGACAACTAAATATGTGATAACCATATCGAAATTTATTTTTTTCTCTACCATCACTAGATCACATAAATGACCACAATAGAGCATCAAAAAATTTGTATGTTTTATAATAACATACAATGATTTGGTGGGGGGGGGACAAAAAAACCCACTTAATTTGGACCACCTTTTTTATAGATTTTTTAATAGTCTGAACTTTCATTCAAACCCAAACTTCTATTACACAATTGCATTCGAGTAATTGTAATACTATTAAGGGTTAAATAATAATTGTATAATTAAAATGACTCAAAACCTTAAAATCTAGAAGAATTCATACATTTCTTTATTTAAATTTATCCACAAAGATATTTATAATTGTGTTTTAAAATGAAGAGTTTCTGTAAATTAACTTTTTAACAAACAATCATACATACTAAAACTGTTTTATCATATTTTTGAAAGAACTTTTTGAACTAATTTAAATAAATGTGCTTGAATAGTTTCAATATTTTTGTTCCTAAAAAATAACTTTAAGAATTATTGCGTAACCTTTTTTTATATTTATTACAGAATAAGATCACTAAATTCGTATCTTGATTATTAAAATAATCTTTAAAATGATGTATCAACATTTTTAAATTGATTTGAAGATATATAAAACTACATGATTAAAAGAATGAAAAATGTTTGACTATTTAATAGGGAGAATTTATATAGAATAATTTTTTAATATCAAATATGATAAACTATTTGACAGAAAAAATTTAACGATAAAAAAAGTAATATTCGAATTCTAAGGAATATTAAAATTCAAACTAAAGAAAGATGAGTAAGTTAAAAAATAAAGAAAAAAAAACAAAAAACAAAAAATATCAATAGAAAAGGACTTTAAAAATATAGAGGAAGAAAAAAATTAAAAAATAAATAATAATTTTAAAAAAGACAAGTATATTGATTATTTTGTGGGGGGTAAGATTCAAAGTTTTCTTTTACGATATATATTCAGAGTGTAGTATTGTCACACCCAAATCAGGGACGCGACTGGCAAACCCACAATTTACCCTCCTTTTGAAGCGAACCAACCCATCTAAACCTTAACATTTCAAGATATATCACAGAAAATAATGCGGAAAGACTTAAAACTCACTTAATAAAAACAATTCAATACCATTATTTATTATCCCCAAACTCTGGAAGTCCATCATCACAAGAACATCTATCTCAATTACTTAACTAGGATGTCTATGAACAAAGAACTAAAAAAGCTAGTCCATGCGGAAGTTCAAGGGCTCAAGACTTGAAGAAGACGACCAGTCAAGCTAGAACGCATTAGCTCACCCGGAATTTCCAATGAAGTGAAGACTGGCTAGATCTGCTATTGGTGAAGTGTGACGGAACTTTTGCTGCATTAACACAAATAACAAAGAGGAAAACTTAAAGTAGGGGGGTCAGTACAACCACACGTACTATAGATATCATCGCCAACTCAAAATAGGAACAGTATATACAATAATATGTAAATCAACTAATAATACTCACATGTAGCAATAACAACATCAATCATCAATAACACAACCGAGTTCACACAAGAGGACTGCAAGCCTCAATACGCATACTCATTGGGAATTAAGTTCATTACATTGATATATTCATTATCTTTCACTTTCAGATTCATTAGCTTTCTTCCCTCACTGTGTGTCGGTACGTGACACTTACTCCGATCCTCTATTTCTAGCCTGGTGCCCGGAACGTGCACTTCCGATCCTCATTCTAGCCTGGTAACCGGAACGTGAGCACCCGATCCATTATCTATCCTATGTCGAACGTGACACTCCGATCCTCAATTCATGTCTACCTGTACCACCGAACGTGGCACCCGATCCGATATTCTATCCTGGTGTTCGGCACTTGACACTCCGATCCTCAATATTCATTCTAATCTGGTACCAGAACGTGGCACCCGATCCCCTAATTCATCACGCCCTTCTTTTACACTAGGCTCAATCATTCTCCATTATATAATTTATCAAGCATCCTTCTTTCATACTAAGGCATCACATTCTCCATTATATAATATTATCAAGCGAATTAGGTGTTACTTTCAAGAATTTTTTGGATTCAATAGCTTCATCATCTTTGTATTCATCACATTTCATAATCATAATCATGCAAGCATACAATTTAAGCACATAGGCAGGTTTACATACTATCACCACATAATAATCACTATTAAGAGTTCACCTACGAAATATCGTAACATAAACCATAACCTACCTTCCACCGAATATTGTGATCAAAAGCAGCACTTTCCCAACTTTGTTTCTCCTCGTTTTCTCCTCTTTCTCGTTCGAACTTTCTCTCCCCTTTTTCTTCTGTTTTTCTTATTTCAACCTCTTTCCTTTTAACCCTAATTATTATATAATTAATTTTAAAGATGGCACTAATAATCCATAATTAACTTAAGGTTACCTCTTTTCCCCCAGTAATGAGACTTTTAACATAACCTCTAACTTTATAATTAAAGCAGGAATATCAAGGGGTGTCGCAACTCCCTTAAAACGTGTCAGAAATCGACACCGAACTGGGATTGCGATAGCCCGTTAGACGGCCGTCGCGCCTGCGAACGGTCCGTCCCTGCTATCCGTCGCAACCGCGAGACAATTTTCCCA
Organism: Solanum habrochaites; assembly: GCA_027704765.1. Lineage (NCBI taxonomy): Eukaryota > Viridiplantae > Streptophyta > Magnoliopsida > Solanales > Solanaceae > Solanum > Solanum habrochaites. Next base: position 119,791 of record JAKWJA010001179.1, read on the forward strand.
CAAAAGTACCCTCTATGATGGTCCGTCGCGCCTGTGACGGTCCCGTCCTGCCATTTCGTCGGGACGGTCCTAGAGTCGATTTCAGTACCCAATTTTCAGATTTTCTAAGTGTTTTGAAATGACACCCCCAGACGGTTCCGTCGTGTCCCTGACGGTCCGTCTGGCCTCCGTCACCTCTGCCAGTTTTTTCCAGAAGAAAATCTGTTGCTCAACACGTACAACAGGTCTTTACAATAGATACTCAATTTACCCTCGTTCGTCCCCGAACGATCACAAGAAGACAACACAGGGCGAAAGGAAATACCTTAATCGCAAACAGATGTGGGTATTTTTCTGCATATCTGCCGTCCCTTCTCCCAAGTGGCTTCTTCAAAACCGGTCGATTCTTCCCTTTCCAAACCTTTTATGGATGCAATCTCTCTTGACCTCAATTTGCGAACTATCTCTATCTAAAAACAACAGGTTTCCTCCTCTAAGACAAATTCGCTCATCAATCAAACTGAATCCCAACGGATAATGTAATTTCCATCCCCATGGTATCTTTCCAACATGGACACATGAAATACCGGATGCACTCCGGACAGCCCTGGGGAAGGCTAATTCATAAGCCACTCCCTACTTCGCTGTGTACCCCTCAAATGGTCCCAACTATCCCTTGGACTTAGCTTACTCTTTGCCAAACCGCATCACCCCTTTCATGGGTGAACCTTCAACAAGACTTTTCACCTCTGAACGTCCTAGTCTCTAACCTTCGCCGGGCCGCATACTTCCTTTTTGTCTACTTTGGCGCCGCTGAAAGCTTTCTTGAATGCCCTTCAACCTTTGCTCACGAATCCCTCAAGAGATCGGCTACCCCCCACCCCAAGGTCTAACCCTCGAATGCTCAAACCAACCAATGGGAGTCTCACCTCCTTCCATACATGCCTTAAAAAAAAAAAAAAAGGAGCCATAGCATACTGGAGTGATTGCTATTATTGTACGAAAACTCTGTCGCAAAGGTAAGAAGCTATCCAAGGGCCACCAACTCTAATCACACGCATTCGCGAAGCATAATCCTCCAACACTTGAATCGTTTTCGCTCAGACTGACCATCGGTCGAGATGGAACGCGGTACTAAGGTCCACCTAGTACCCAATTCTTGCATGCAATGTTTCCAAAACTAGAACGTAACTGCTCCCTCTATCTGTATAATGGATAGTGGACCCCATGCAATCGAACGATTTCCTGAGATGTATATTTTTGCTAACTCTCTCATTGTGGAGTCCCTTGAACCGGTAAATGAAATGGCATACTTAGTCAATCTGTCACAATTACCCAAATGGAATCAAACTTCCCAGTGTCTTTGGAGAACCAACCACAAAGTCCCATTGCAATTCCTCTCCCACTTTCCCATTCTGATGGGCACTTCTTTGTAGTGTTCCTTCCTTTCCTTTCCTACCGGGCCTGTGGGGTTCATATTTCACTTTGTTGAATTTTGGACACTTGGCAATAAAGTCACAATAAATTGCGCTTCATGTCTACTACTCCCCCAAAGTGTTGTTTTAGGGAGGGTACGCGAATACACTTGGTTTGCCCCCACCCGGATGTATAGAATACCTTGAACATGATCTTCTGCAGAACAGTGTTGTATCACATCATCAATGCGGGGTACACATACCCTTCCGTTAATCCCCCAACACACTTCCTCATCGATTGTTTTGCTTCTTAGCTCTCCTCCGCACACTTATCTCGGGGATTTGCTTAAGTTTCTCATCTCAACCTGTTTTCCTTATCTTGTTCAAGACAGAGATCTTGACTCCACACTAGCAACATCTCCCTTCTCATTTTTGCCAACCCATCAAGTCGTTAGCACAGAGGTCTGATCTCGCTCTAGCCAATGGGCGTCTAGATTCCTTGCAAATGAGCTAGACTTCCCAATGCTTCACCTCCTTTTCTACTCAAGGCATCTGGCCACAACATTCTCCTTCCCCGGCTGATTACAAGAGTGAGGTCGTAGTCCTTAGTAGTTCCCATCCCATCTCCTTTGCCTCAAGTTCCAATCTTCTGAGTAAGACATACTGAAGGCTACGATGATCCGGTAGACCTCACACTTAACCACCCCATATAATAGTGTCTCCATTGCTTTCAATGCAAACACTCCCGCGGCCAATTCCATCATTATTGATCGTTTACTTCATCGCACTTTTAAATTGTCTTGAGGCATAAGCAATCACGTATCTTCTCTTGCATTACACGGCACCCCAACCCGAATAGAGCATCACAATAGGACAATGAATTCTTACCTTACCCACATGCCATGTGAGATTTGGTGCATAGTCAACAGAGTCTTGAGCTATCTGAAAGCTTTCCTCGCACTCATCCGACCATACAACTGGAACATTTTGCTTATTCAAGTTCAGTGGGAAGCAATGAAGAGAATCATCCCTTGACAAATCGGCGGAGTATCTCTAGCCTAACCCCAACTAAGCTCCTTATTTCTACACATTAGTATGTCTTACCCAATTCGTCACTACTTTCGATCTTAAAGGATCCACCATTACTACTCCTCCTTAGAAACCACGTGCCCCCAAGAAGGACATTTGCATCTAAGCCAAAAACGCAACCTTAGAGAACTTGACTAAAGCCTTTTTCCCCCCTCAACGTTTCCAATCCCATCGCAATGCTCCTCATGTTCCTTCTTACTCCGTGGAGTATAATTCATTATATCTCAATCAATACGATACAAAGAGATCTAATATGGCTTAAAATCCCGTTATCAAACTCATGAACGCAGCATGGGGCATTCGTAATCCAAAGACATCACTACAAAATTCGTAATGCCATACCTGGTTCTTAAAGCAGTCTTTTGTCACATCGTTTCTGTATTTCAATTGATGATAACCGATCTCAATTCAATCTTAGAGAAGACACAGCACCTTTGTAACGTGATCGAACCATTCATCAATGCGAGGGAGAGATCTTGTTCTTTAATAAGTCAACCTTTTCAACTGCCGTTAGTACTATACCTCCAAAACCCCTCTTTCTTCTTTACAACAAAACCGGAGCACCCCAAGGAGATGCACTTGGTCTAATTAAGCCCTTGGCTCACAACTCTTGAAGTTGGGCTTTTTAACTCTCTTAACTCCCGCTGGAGCCATTCTATAAGGGGTATAGAAAATTTATCGGTACCCGTTCAATATCCATACAGAAGCATATCCTTCTGGTGGCATACCAGGAGATCTGCAAAGGAACACCTCCAAAACTCGCGGACTACACCGAAACCGACTCAATCGCAGTACTTGGGTATGTCCATCCTTGAGATGGGCCCAAGACAAGCTAAACACCCTTTACTAACCATTTTTCTTCAGCACGAAAATTAGAATTATACGCAGCCGGAATTGGAAGTGTATCACCCTCCCACTAACGGATCTGTCCCAGGCTTGGGCCAATGTCACAATTTTTAGCATTCTAATCCAAGATCGCAAAATTTGGAGAAAGCCAGTCATACCGGAAGTCATCCCAGAATTACTCAAAGTCCCCATTCTAAAATACCTCAAATCTACATTAGTTTGCTCCCCACAAGTTCACCAAACAGACCTATGTACCTTCAATTTCAACTATCCACGCACAGACTCACCCCACCGGTGTAGAAACAACGAATAAGCATGTCAAGTAATTCACAATGAAATTTTAGACCATAGCAAATATGAGCGATCCATAATAAAACGTGGAGCCAGGTCAAATTATACAGACGGGTCCATTCAATCACAAACCAAAAGATACCTGTGATAACACATCAGCACGCCTCGCTTCAGATCTGGCTCCCAGGAAAAGCGTAAAATGGGCCCTATCGTTTGTCTTCCATTGCCTACCATGTTGGTAGTCGTGGCTCTCCATTTTGGCCCATTACCTAACCTCTCCGTTGTGATGACCACCATTACTCGACCACCACGTTCCTCCAGAAAAGCGGCCTCCTGACCATGAACCACCTCTTACCTCTAGCTAGTGGGGTGCTGTACTCTGTTTGGACAATACTTCCTTGATGTGGCCCACCTCCCCACATCCATACCTCTCTCTCAGGGGTTCATGCATAGGTCTCTCTGCGAGGTAGTGGTTGACCGTTCTGTGGTGGACCCCCAAGCACGCTGTAGTGAAGTGACTTGATTGGTCGACTTTGGAGGAACCTCCGGGCTCTGTCTCTAGAGTGAGAACCATTACTCGCCTCCCCTTCAACCCTTTGTTGATGTCGATGTCGTGGTGAAAGTCGTCTGGCGTCACTACTCCTTCCACTCTATCACAAAGTCTAACCATCTCTTGGAAGGATGTTCGGTACCGCTACACCTGTAAGCTGAAATCCTCAACTCTTACCTCAAACCCCTTCACCAAACGGCGAATCTGTTCTTGTGGACTAAAACAAGTTGGGTTGGCGTTCTGGATAGTGCGCGAAATTTAGCCTCATACTCGTAACTGTCATCCTCCCTTTGCTCTAGGAAAACTCAAGAAAACCTTCCCTTTGTTCTATCTCTTCAAAGTCCTTTGGGCTTGGGATATTCTTCTCCATAAACAGTAGTAGACAATGATATTCCCAGTCTAGGGGGTGCCGCTGTTGGTTGACACTCAACATGTGACCCCCGCCACCTGACGTTTTGGCGTTCCCTTGAAACTGTACTCACGAACTCAAAGCCAACGTTCACTATCACATCTGTGTAGTAGCTCATGACAATCAACCAGAAAATCGTAGTCATCCTCTGAATTCTGCGCCCTTAAAGACTGAGGTTTTCCATTTCAACAAAGAACTTACTGAAACGTTCATGCTGATCACATTTGTCATAATAGGCCCGTATTCAGGCGTGGAAATGTGCCATTCCCATATGGCATCCATGCGGGAAGCCATAGTATCCTGTATGTCGTACCTTTGAAACGAGGTGTTGGTGTAGAAACCCACTGGGGGTGCCTGACCTCTGATCGGATAACCCACTAAATAAAGCAAGTACTTGGTTGATCTATCCTTCTCTGGGGTAGGGTGTGGGGCATTTCCCATTCTGTCTCCCTTGTTCATTCTCCCCTTCCTACCCCTCTGCTTATCACCCACTACTACACCCACCATCACCTCTCGGTCGTGGAGGAGTCACCGCTAATTCTCCAATGGGCTAGTTGCTGGCCTCTTCCTCAGAGACGTCCTCGCCACGACCTCTCGCACGTCCTTCTGCGTTGCTCTTCCTCTAGCTAACAGCCCCAGTTGCTGGCTCAGGTCGTTCTTGTCTTCCGTTGTTGCTGCTTGTGCGGTCGTTTGCTCTATTTCTACCACTCGGCAACTAGATGAAGATGGTGCAATACCAATTCGCCGCCCAGATACCAATTGGACTCAAGAGTAGCACAAAACAATG